>JANHGD010011102.1:218003-234332 GCA_027560375.1 Imantodes cenchoa
ACAACGCTGAAGAACGCAACGGGGCTATAAGTCCCAGGTAGGACATGCATCTTGTAGCCCTCCTGACCGTGAGACACCTGTCACGGCAAGGGAGAGCTTTGCTGCCGCCTCCTCCTTTGCACGCCTCTCACTGCCCCAAGAGCTCTGCTGCCCCCGCCTCCTTTCCGAGCCTCTCACCGCCCCAAGAGCTCTGCTGCTGCTGCCTCATTTCCGAGCCTCTCACCTCCCCAAGAGCTCTGCTGCAGCTGCCTCCTTTCTGAGCCTCCCACCGCGCCAAGAGCTCTGCTGCTGCTGCCTCCTTTCAACTGGGTGGAGAAACCCCTGGGACTTCAGATTTGGGTTTCTCCCAGATGTGCCAACATAGCTCTGCTAATAAATTGGAAATTTGAAGAATACTTTGCCTTGGACTCTGATTTAATTTTCGATGCTATTTGGAACTCTGACACTGGGTCCCTCTCCTTTTCTTCCGGGCAGGGTAGCCCCACGGTCACCCAGGAACACCCTTCCCGACTGAGGCGGCAGTGCAGTTGACAGGGTGCAGCTTGCCAATAGGGAGTTGGGTCGGCCCTAGCTGGGGCATCGTCCTGGGCATGGAGACCAGTGGGGAATCAAACTTCTTCGCAAATCTGTGTGTGCCTTACTGGTCCTGCCTGAAACGGTGATGATAGCGGCTGGGGGGCAAAAGCCATAGTTGGGTCTAACCAAACTCCGGCCTTTCCATTACTCCACTCTGGAATTGCAGCGCCTGGCGGTTGCAGCAGAGGAGTGGGAAGGAAAGCCCACAAGAGGTAACCCGCTCCGCCCAGCATTCCTCCATGCTCTCCGAACTACATCCGCGGTGCCGGCCATGCAGCGCTGCCCCTGAGGGGGTTTTCCCAGCCACAGGTCCCCAGACTATTCCATTTGCACAATCTGGCATCTGACAGGGGAGCGATTGTGGGGTAAAACCATAGTGAATCAAACCAACAATAGCTCTCAGCCTGAGCTCTGCTGGCCACGGCCGAATTTATTGGTTGGAATTGCATACCAACACTGTGGCTTCTACTGTGTGCATGGTTGGAAGGGTCCTCATGCTCCCAGGCAATGCTGTCCCCAGGACCCGGGGCAGGGTTGACTTACTCAGGGAGGACAAGTGCCAAGCCTCTCTCCAGGCAGCCGTGTCTTCTGGTTACCTCTGGGGTAGTCTTTCAATTGGGTTTGGCTCATTGGGCACCGGCTGCATGCGTCTCAGCCAAGTGTCTTCATCTCCTGATCCAGCCCACCTTTCCTGAGTTTTCACATTGCCCATGGCTGGATCGATGTTGGGACTCAGGACCTCGAACAGCGCCCTGAAGCTTCGGGGTAGCTGGGTTGTTTTTTAAGAGGTTCATGTTAATGTCAGGGTTCCAAATAGCATCCAAAACTAAATCAGAATCCAAAGCAAAGTATTCCTCAAAGTTTCAATTTATTAACAGAGCCATGTTGGTTCATCTGGGTGAAACCTGAATCTGAAGTCCTATGGGTTTCACCACCCAGTTGAAAGTTCAAATTCTTGCCTCCACATCCACAAATCCATTATGTTGTCCAATCTTCATTTGCCATGCTGGCAGGGTCCACCCATCTCCTTCCGTGCAGGTGCAGAGGTGCAGAAACAAAGGGTGACCTTGGCTTTCTAGAAAGAATTTGTTATGACTGCATACTAACAACCTCATACAATCCCCCCTCCTATTTTTCCACAATAGAAAATTCATAGTAGAATAGTATAAAGTGTGGCAGGCCAAAGATCCCAAATAAAATAGCTTCGGACTGACATACAATTTGCTTGTCAATCTTTATTGTCCTCTGTTTTTAAAATGTAAGCTGCTAAGAATCCTTTGGAGTTGGGAGGCCTCTATAATACATAAATAATAAGTTAAGACTTGCTGGCTGAATTCATTTTTTTCTAGTCATAATGAGGTGTCCATTCTGTGGTAGCAGTCTACTGTACAGATAACACAGGCTACAGTCCTAGAAACAAAATCTCTCCAGTTGGCATCATCTACTTAATCCACCATTTGCATCATTTGATCCTCCAACTGGAGATTGAAAGGAAAATAAGAACCCTGGCTTAGCCATCACATTCTTGAGTGTTATTTCTTGATCCTCAAAAAACATGGCATCCCTTTGGTTTGCAGTACCATTTGTCCAAACATGGATTAGTAGGAAGGAATAACTATCAATACTTTAGATAAATCTTGGGTGTTGCTTTCCTGATCTATGTTCCTAGCAATCAGTGAACTATTTATCAACTATCTTTAATCTTGTTGCAGAGCACAGCCACATCCCCTGTGTAGGAATATACCATCCTATTTCTGTATCTGTTCTTCTCCTGAAGACCTAGAACTTGCTTCCTCAACAATGGTCAGAAAGAAGTTTCAAAGTTTCAGCAGTGCAGAGTATCTTCTACATCAGTTGCTTCTGATTATTGTTTCCATCACTGGGCTTGCTCCTTTGTTTCATTATCTTCCTCTGTCAAGTCCTTCTTTTTGTGATCTGTTAAGTCTTCATCCCCACTCATCAGAAAATTGTGGCTACTTGTTACTTTAATCGTCTGACATTTTTGCAGATACATGCCAGATTGTTTTCAGATAGAAATATTTTAAATTTGCTTGCCTGCCTTTGGTTTTTTAACACAAAAATTTCAATTCAGGATGGCTATATTTCATCATAATTGTCCATATATGTGTTACATCTGTAAGCAATTTATTCTGATGCTATTTGCAACTTATGAATGAGGTAGGAATTCAATTATGCCACAAATATTGTAGGTCAGAACGGCAGGCTAACTTCATTTTCATTCATTTGGTTTCTTAAGCTTTTCTTTCTTTTTTGAACCATTCACTTAGACCAGGGGTGTCAAACTTAATTTCATTGAGGGCTGCACCAGGTTGTGTTTGACCTCGGAGGGCTGGCAGGGAGAGCATGGGTGTGGCCAGGGCATAGCCATGGTGGGTGTGACACAGAACTCATGTCAGGGCACCTAGGGTGGCCAAGTGCTAAGGCAGGACTTCCCTGAGACCCTCTCTCACTCTCATTATAATCTCCTTCCTTCTTTCCTTCCTTCCTTCCTTCCTTCCTTCCTTCCTTCCCTTCTTTTTCTTTCCCTCTTCATTCTCTTTTCTTTGTCCTTCCCCTCTTTCTTTCTTTTTCCTTCCTTGCTATCTTCCTATCTTCTCTTCTTTTTCTTTCCTCTTTCCCTTTCTCATTTCCTGTCCCTTCTTGGATGCTCAAATGCAAAATGGGAAACATTTCTCCTTTTGTTTTGTTTTAAATTTGTTTTGATAGCCCTCTGCCAATGAAAATGCCTCCTCTGCAAGCTCCATTTTCACTAGCAAAGGCACTGCTGGCTGGTTCTTTGCTGTTTCCAGGCCGGCACTGCAGGCCAGGTCTAAGCACCCCATGGGCTGAATCTGGCCCCCGGCCTTGAGTTTGACATCCCTGACTTAAGACTCTTTGCTCTCTAAATTCCTCTTTGCTCTCTAAATTCTCTTGCTCAGCCTTCTTTCTCTATGGATGCTAGCCTATATGCATTATATATGCATTTTTACTTCATTATTAGTTAGAGTAGAGAAAGCAAAGACTATGCTGCTGCTGCTAGACTTTCATTCTCAGATATCCAAGTAGGTCAATCATCAGTAACTGAGTTTAAACATGCTTGGAATAAACACATGTCCACCATCCAACAAAAATAAAAAAAACAAAACTTAAAAAACCAACTCTCTTTCTCCCATTAGTTTTCTTTGTTTCTACCCAACTTGAAGATAACCAAAGATTGGCATCAGAAATTCATCATAGGATATCAGGCCTATTTTTCATCCCAGCATGCCCAAATATGCTATATGTATAAGCATACATACATGTAAACTCATCTTTTTGAAAATATTTTACCTATTTTGTTCTATACTTGCCACTTTGGCTGTAACCCTTATTGATTCATATCAAAGCACAATTAATAGTTTGGGTAGATCATTGTAACATATATAATGATTCGTTTAAGTGATTAACTGCAGACTTCTGGGATCCATAACAAATGTGGTTTTTTTATGTTTTACAAATATCTCTTAGTAATATAGCTATATAGGTAAAGGTTCCCCTCGCACACATGTGCTAGTCGTTCCCGACTCTAGGGGGTGATGTTCATCTCCGTTTCAAAGCCGAAGAGCTAGCCCTGTCCAAAGAGATCTCCGTGATCATTTGGCCGGCATGACTAAATGCCGAAGGCGCACGGAACGCTGTTACCTTTCCACCAAAGGCGGTTCCTATTTTTCTACTTGCATTTTTACATGCTTCCAAACTGCTAGGTTGGCAGAAGCTGGGACAAGTAACAGGAGCTCACTCTGTTATGTGGCACTAGGGATTCGAACCGCTGAACTGCCGACCTTTCTGATCGAAGAGCTCAGCGTCTTAGCCACAGAGCCACCGCATCCCTAATAATCCTATATTCAGATAGCCAAATGCGATTGGACTTATTTGTTAGGACAATCCCTTTAACAAATATTTGTAAAAGTTTCCAAGTGAGATGATTTAAATGGGCAAGTTGCATTACAGGCCTCCCTGCCTTTTCTTCCCCTTATTTTGAATATGATCAAATATTACTTCCACTAAAGGGTAAATTTTATTTAATTGGAATTGTCTTCTCTGAAAATACAACTGGACTAACATGGGCTATATGAAGAGTGAAGACAATGCTACATGTCCCTATAAAGTTATAGGGACTTCTTTTTGATATGCACTTATTTACATGAGGATCAATGTTAGTTGATATATAAGCAGATTCTAATGATATAATTTGACTGAATCGGGAGCAAGAGTATAAATAGAACTAAGATAAGAAATAGAATAGAATGATGATCCACTCTTTGTACTATCTTGTTAGCAGTGACAAGTCAAGGGCTATATCTTTTTGTGCTGCTCCCAAAACCGAATAATTATTCCAATATTACTGATGAGGCCCTGCAAGTTACAGAAAATCTATCAAGCGTTAAAAAAATGTAATCATCTTGGAAAATACCACAATTATTAAATAATTGCCACCCCTTATAAGAAATGTACTGAAGGACTTTTGTCTTTTTGTACAAAAGAAAAAGACAGTAAAAACTTGCAGCCATGCTGAAAGTTAAAGACTTATGTAGAGAATTTTTCAGTTCTGCTTCTAGGCTCCAGTCCAAAATCTCATTTGATATTTGCCAAGAACAATACTTTATTATTTGCTTTCATGCCAAAGAGTAAGGTTATGAATGAATGAATGAATGTAATGTACTGTATCAGTAGGCATAAATATGCATTGCTTTCTTATCAAGGTCAGATTATGAACTTATTATCAAGCAATCTACATATCAAATTTGGTGCATTCTAGGACTTTTAAGAATTCTTATTCTTAATCATTCTTAATAATAATAATAAAAATAAAATCTTAATAATAATAAATTATTCTTAATGGAATTGGGACTAAAAAATTGGCATTTCTTAAAAAAATTGAATCTAAAGTTCTTTTTGTATTGAGTATACAATATATTTGTGTATTTCTATATTTAAGTCTTTTTACAACAGGAAATTCTCAGTGTTGGTCAATTGATTTGTTTATTATATTCATTACACCGTTTTTTGCCTTTGAGAATAGCAAAACTAAGAGACGTCAATAAATCTCTGCTGTTTTCACAGCATTAACTGCTTTTTAGTTGTGTTTGACTAAAAGATATCAAAGGGAGGAGACTTTAAGGAATACTTCTGTATGGTAGTCAGTAAATAGGGTTAATATTCTACTGTAAAGATAGCTTTCAGATGCTAACACTAGCATGTATTTATTAGACCAACATTATTAGGAATACTATGCATATGGGAACTTTATAAAGTGTAGTGTAAGTACAGTGCTTTGAATAATAATTAAATATCTTGAACTGATATTAATAGAGTCACCTAGATCTAAAGGTAGTAAACAGATGTTCAAGTGGGTGAAGTTATATTAGCTTAATACTTTTGAAGGGGCAAATATAATATAGAGAGTGAAAATGGATTAAGCAGGAATGAACAGTATGCAGGAAAGATTGCAAAATAAAGTTACCGGGTAACCATCTCGTCCTGACTGCCCCTGTGATATTAAATAAGGAAAACAATAAGATCAGTCAGTGGCACTTAATAGCAGCAAGAGTTCATAGTCAGTATCAACATGATCTGGAAGACAAATAAATCTAGTAGGTTCCACCTACTAAGAAATCTATATCAGAATAACAGAAAAGAGGAATTTATGGCAGGGGTATCTCCCTTTTAAAATTCTTGTAACAATCCTATGATATAGTTGAAATAGAAAAACAGATATCTGCACGAGACCACAATTTAAGCGCTATGCCTCAGCAAACTTCACTCATCCTCTATACATGGCTTTTAAAAATAAATATTGTTCCTACTAAAAGGAAAACAGATATATTTAAAAACTTTAAAGAGAAATCTAAATTTCAAACATTCTTAGATAATGGAACCTTTATTTTCCCCATAATTCTACTCACAGTCACATTTCATCCTGCAGTACAACATGTATTACTATATGAAGCTGACTCTGATTGTATATGATTGATTTTAATATGGAAACATGCAGGATTATTTTTCAGTGTAAATGGCTTTGGTCCATAGTCAAATTGTTCAACTATAGTGGAGTACTCATTTACTTTACTGAGCTTTGTTCTAGTTTGTTGTCTGGTTGGCAGAAGCATCTGTGAGCAGTAGGAACTAAATACCCTTCCTTCCCCCTTTGTTTCCATTCATTATAGGCAGGGGTGAAATTCAGCAGGTTCTGACAGGTTCTGGAGAATCAGTAGTGGAAATTTTGAGTAGTTCAGAGAACCGGCAAATAGCACCTCTGGCTGGGGTGGGAATGGAGATTTTGCAGTATCCTTCCCCTGCCACGTCCCCCAAGCCACACCCATAGAACCAGTAGAGAAAAATTTTGAATTTCACCCTGATTATAGATGGCCAATTTGAAACAAATCTGGGTTTACAACAAATGAAAACCAAGATTTAAAAATATCTTGGATAAAAATATTAAGAGTAAACAACCATGTAATTGGAACCTTGACAATTCAGTTAAATTGGTTTATGAACCACTGTTGTTAATCTCTTTAAGACAAGAATTAGACTTTTGTGTCACTCTATGTCACTGCAACACATACATCTGTGGTTTGGAGAGGGTTGCATAGCTGTTGCCAATCTGCAACTATATGCGACCTATGCTTACCCATCGCAGTGTAGGTATGGGTCGACCCCAGGGATGGGTTCCACTTACCTTCACCACCGGTTCGCATCGTGAAATGCAGAGTTCTAACAATGTTGTGTTGCGTTTGGGGAAGCATTCTGAGTTTAAAGGTACTTTCTAAGGCCATACATATAAGCCTTAGAAAGAAAATGTGTTTTATAAGAGAAAATAAGTTAATTTTATAGACTGTTTCTGGGAGGAAAAAGCTCCTTTGCAATTCTAATATTGTATAGCTACTTCAAATAGAATTCATGGGGCAAAAATAGAAAAATAAATGTTACCTAAATAGTCAAATATAGAAAGTAAAAACTGAAATCATGAAGAAATATAATTGCCTCACAGTTGAGAATATGATTGCAATCTATTACAGCCTAACATAAGATTTTTAATATGCAGCTCCATGTGGAAAAAATAATGGTATTTTAATCCAAAGTATTTCTACTTGTTAAACTGAATTCAGTAACAATATTTTAAAATTTATTTGTTCATTGATATTTTAATTTTACTATACCAACCAGTTAATGGGGCAAATTACAAAACAATTTAAAATTATACCATTCAGAATTAGTTGACTGCTGTATTATCAAATACTCCTTAAATAATTGATTCATAAATTCCATTGTCAATTTAAATGAAAAGCCAAATATATTCTCCTTTATCATTCTTTCTTCTTTTGATCTATAAATTTCATGAAAGTACGGTAGTTCTTTCTATTAGTATTCTCTGGTATGATTAAGGGTCAAGACAAAGTAGCCAATTGCTTTCCAAATTGAGTCCTTTGACAATTCAATACAGGAAATAAAAAAACCGATTAAATCTCAATACATCCAAAGTCTTTATGGGCTCAAAAGGGCCTAAGAAAAATATTAAAATACCACATTTTGTACAGGGTCTACATCATTTCACATGTTTTTCCAGTTTCTGCACAATTTAAAACTTTATGTCTCATTTAAATTTTAAATTTGAATTTTAAAGCATCATATTTTGTAATTAAATTTCCAATGGATTTCATATTTGAATCTATACAATTTAATAGAAAAACATTTTTCAAAGATCCAGGATAGCACAGGTTGCTGTCTTTACTGATGTCAAATCTTCCTTTCATTATTACCCCTAGAGGAAACTTGAGATATTACATGAGAGCCACTTATTTCATATTTATTTGTAGGTTCCATGAAAAGCCTACTTATGGGTAAGATGATTAGCATATGCCAACAGCCCATGCATTAACTTGATGGCAGTATAGGTAGTCCTCAATTATAACAGTTTGCTTAGTGATCATTTGAAGTTACAACAGTAGTGAAAAAAGTGACTTATGACTATTTTTCACACTTACAACCATTGCAGCATCCCCATGGTTACATGATTAAAATTCAGACACTTGGCAAAGTGAGTCATATTTATAATGATTGCAGTGTCCTGGGGTCCTGTGATGACTTTTTGTGACCTTCTGACAAGCAAAGTCAACAGGGAAGCCGGATTCACTTAACAACCATGTACTAACTTAACTGCAGTGATTCACTTAATAACTGGTAAGAAAGATCATAAAATGGGGCAAAACTCACTTAACAACCATCCCACTTAGCAGTGGAAATTTTGGGCTGAATTATGGTCATAAGTCGAGGACTATCTATGTCTATTGTTACCTGCCTAGATTGGCTAACACATGTGGATGATAAAGTGATCATGCCTTATTATATCAATAGGACTGAAGCAAATTCTCCAGATTCTCATTCCCTTTGTATTGCAACCTGAGCATCTTTCTGCAACCTGAAAAGACTAAGGATATGATGTTTGCTCAGTGAGGAAGATAAAATAGGTGGCAAGTTGTTTAAATAGTCCAAGAACTGGATTAAGGAAGGCATGCTCTACATATGTATCTGACAATTCTCAGAGAAATATCATTGCCTTCTACACTTCATCACACAACTGGCAGAAAAACAATACGCCGCTGTACTTAACATTTAAAGCAAAAAGTGTAGTACAGTTACGCTTTAGTTGCCACCAACCTATCAGAACCTAGCACAATCCGCTAGGAAATATTTGATCTAAATTTTTGAAAACCATTTTACTATTTTTTTTTGCAGATGCTATTTTGTTTTGCTCTTAAATCTCCAGGATAGTTCTTAATTGATCTAGAAGAGGACCATGAACCGAAAGCTTTGTTCATATTGTTGTGCCCAAAATTTGTAGCTGCAAAGTAATTTCACTACACCAAGACAACATTTTAGCAATAGATTAAACCACAGTAAAAAAGCACTGAATCTAATGTCTAGCAACTGATAACATCTGGAGTTTGAATGTGGCACCTGGCATGATCCTATGGCAGGAATGGTGAAATAGCTCTAGCAATCTGGTGATTTTTTCTACAAGTGAATTGGATATGAAATCCTACTGCTGAAATTGGGCTCTAGGGATTAGATACTCATAAATTTGTGGATTAAAAGTTGGTTTAAGTCAAATCAGTCTGTTAATCAAATATATTTCCTTGTACATTTGGATAAAGTACAAGGTAAAAAAATGAAATGCTAAACTTGCTACTGAAGTAGAACAAGGTACATTGGGCTTCTTTCCATGAGAGACAGATGAATATTTAAGCTACTTCTGTATAGGCCTGTCTCTGGCCATGAAGAATTGTTTACAGGCTGTCCGATGAGATATAGATTGCCATCTTCCATGACACTGGGAATCTTCCCATTTTCTTTTTCAGTGTCCAAAGACATTGTTATGTGAATCAAGACACAGTAATCTAGTATATTATTATGGTGATTTTCGATTTCCTTTCATATTTCTTTTTGTTCATGCCAAAAAGTAGCAAATTTAAAAAGAAATAACAGATGTATGAGGGAAAGTGGAGTGAGGATTAGATAATTATCTGCTGGAACTGTATTTACAAGGTGCATTCAAAGTGACAAAAGTTGTTCATTCCTCTGGACAATCACAGGATGTATGTAATCTGTATTTCTAGTAATTATTTCTCAAAGATTTGGAGACTGAAAGGCAGCAAGGCAATTTAACATTTATGAAACTAATAACAGCAGAACAAGAATATGTTTTTAAAAAAGTTGAAATCAGCAACAAAAAAGGCTTTTACTAAGTTCAAAATGGCACAAAACCCTTTAGGCAAGGAAATAAATAACTACTTTTTCCTCTTTTACCATTTCTCTATGAGAGAGGGGGGTGGAGGGAGGGGGGGAGGGAGGGAAGCATCTGGTGCCAATTTCTGGACCAGACACACCTCTACTGAAAGGCCTATTCTTCTGAAATGAGACAGAAAGGAAAATAAATGCCTTAACTTTGTTGACTGGTGACCAAGAGTAATGTCAATGTTACTTACTGGAGGACCTGAAAAACAAAACATAATACATTGGTTATTAATTACATGGGACAAACAAGCTAAAATTATTATAATGCAAAGCATTAATTTTGAAAAACAGTTTTAGTATAACAACAATTAAATGGTAATGTGATGTCATGCTATTATATGATGGAATTTTAACAAATCTGGAATTAGAAAAGAAGCATTGCCTTCTTAAAAGAAAAAAATAAACCAAACCAAATTGCAGTGCAAGTTTATTTAGTTGGAATAATATCAAAGTCAAAATACTATTTGCCCATTGTCTAAGATTTAAGGCTTTCATTAAAATAGAAGTATTTATTGAAGTAGTTATACCGCCCTTGATAGCTGAATATTATTTCTGTAAAAAAACCTTTTTATTAAAAGAATAACCATACTAAAAGATAATGCAAACTAGAATCAGAAAGAAAAGAAATAGTAAGTGCAGAAAGAAAATAAAAAAGAAAAGAGAAAAAAGAATATGCAAAGAATATGTAAACTATTCACATATCTTACGGTATGTAAAGAAACGACTCCCAATCTTCCTTAAAACAAGGACAGGAGAATGTAATATCTCCCCCCTCCATAAGATTATGTACATCTTTCTCTCACAACACCCACCCCCTTATCTATTTCACAAATCCAAAAGTATGTACACTGTATTTATTTATCATATTTTAAAACTGCCTACCTCTATCATAGAGTAACCTCCCTTATTGCTGAACGAAAGGTAATATACCTAAAACATTAACTGTTAGGGAACAATTGTGGAAGATGGCTATCATTATTCTGATCATGATTGTGAGTTTTGTGGATGTGCTTAGTTGGCTGCTACATGACATAGAATACTGGGCCAGATGGGCCCTTTTCTTGGTTGAATAGCCAAACAATACTATAATTTAAAACAACAGATGACATTTCACACCAAGGTAATCACATCTAGAAGCAGCATTCAACATAGTCATTGAGTTGGCTCCAATGCATTCCTGGGTCCTATCCCCCCATCCTATTGGCAAAACCATGATCTCGGTGTCTTTTGAAAACCCAGCAGAATCAGCGCCAAGCTACTCTCTGGGGAGATGATGTTCTTATATCCTTACTTCAGGGGTGACCTGGACTGGATAAGGCTGTTTACAGAACAGAACAGAGGAGCTCCATCCTTCTCTCTTCCCTGTTTCTTTCATCTCAATTCCTATTATAGAATTTCTAGCAGGACTTTGGAACACAGGGAGGGAATAGAACCATCATAAAAGAGATACGTCATCCCAGGGGAATAGGAAAGTGTGAGAAAGAATCAGACTCAGAATCATTTCCCTTAATCATACTACGGTGATCTGGAGAACTGCTTCAGCAGGCCTTCAAGAGTCTGTTACTTTAGCGCCCTCTCTCTCTCTCTCTCTCTCCATTCATTCCCAAGAATCCAAATGCCAGCCTCCTAGATCTTGGCATTTTTCCCCTTCCAGAGGGAAGAGCAAGGGCATAGGAGAAAAAGAGAGTTTGCTTTGCTTGTAGGAGAGAGGCAGATCTTCATCTGAATTTTTAAATAAGAGAGCAGTGTAGTTGGTGACTATCGCTGTATTTTGAGACAGTGAATTGCACAGATGAATTAGGCACAGTAATTTGAAATACTTTTTAAACTACTGAATTTTATGGAATGATACAGGGAGAAAAGAGAGGATTGTATTTCTTTCTATCATCTTTCTACATAATGTGTATAATTTTATTCATCTCCCAATGTTTTTAATTAAAATTTCTCAAATACTGTGATCTTTCCTTCAAAGGAAGTTATTCCACTCTTTAATAAAACTGATTGCCTTTTTATGTACTTCTTTCAGCAATAAGGCAAATTTTGGGATCATTGTGACCAGGACTACACATGTGTAGCTGCACCATAAAGATATTACAAAATACTGTTTTATTTTTTAATTTCTTTATTAAAGATCTCCAATACTGAACTTGTCTTTATTTTAATACAATAAACTACATTAAGATATTCCCTCAAGAATCCCTGATAGCTCAGATACCATCAGCACTAATGTAAAATTAGAAATCTGATGATCCAAAGTGCATTGTTTAACACACAATTACATTTAATTTACTTTCATGCATTAGATTTATATCTTACTTTTCCTCTAAGCTAAGATTTTAAGGTAGTATACTCTACTTCCATTTTTCTACAAACAATAGCCTGTGATGGAGGCTGGGCTGAGAGTGGCCCAAAGTCACTCAGGAGCTTCTGTGGCTAAAGATAGATTTGACTTTGGGCTTCCCAAGTCTTAATCTAACATTACAGCATGGTTGACTCTTCCTGATTGTCATTTACCAAGTTAATACTACTGTGGGGAGATTTTAAAAAAATACTGTTGTTCTTTACCCTAAATAGTTAGTTATCATCATCAGTTCATTGACAACTTACTTCTACCTCCCAAGAATATAGAAATAATTCAGAAAATCCATTAAATTCAATAAAATTGATGGGCAAACTCATTATTCATGCCCAAATAAACTTGACATTTATTCTGATTCTCTGCTTTCATTCTCTGCTTTTGGTACTTTTTTCAGTTACTGATACATAAATGGATCCATCAGGTCCACACTACTGCTTTCAACAATCCCTGAATATGAACTGCCGCAGGGGGGGTTTCTGTGTAGTTTAAAGGCAATGATATTAATTCTCATTATAGTGTTACAGCCTTAGAATGTCTCATCAGAAATAGATACCACAGTATTCAATTGCTCTCACTATTTACGAAGTTTATATATGCAGTGGCACCCACATGAACTTGCTGCTTTCATCGAAGTGATAAAAGCAGCACTATGCCGTCATGTTAAAAGTTTGGCGTCTTTCAGACAAGCTTACAATATCATGACATATAAAGAAAAGGTGAGGGGCTTATGCTGTGACACTCTTTTTGCCCTTTGCATAGAGAACTGTAGCCAGAATCTATTCCGGGCCATCATGCTATATGTGAAAGATCAAACGTTTGGATCATGCAGAAACAAACGTATTGAGACTTCAAACTGAACAGAAATCCACAGTATGATATGTCTGCAAGAAAAGCAGATGTTGGGCTCCATCAACAGAATGTAGTTTCCAAATAGCAGGAACTAATTGTTTAGTTTTTCCCGTAGTGTGTAGAACTCTTCTTGAGTATTGTGGTTTGTTCTAGTCACCACGACGTTTTAAGGAGGATTTGGACTAAGTGAAACAGGTTCAGAGAAGAACACTTGAGGCTAAACTGGTGAACCAAAATTAAATTTTATGAAAAAAAGCCAATAAAGGGATTGAGAAAAGAAGACTACGGTAGCACTTGTCAAATATCTGAAAGGTGGTAAAGACCTGTTTCCCATCGTTCTGGAATACAAGGCAAGAAATTATGAATTCAGATTATGGGAAGAAAGATTCAAACTAAACATCAGAGAAAACTTTTTAACTGTAAGAGCCATCTGGCTGTGGAATCAATTACCTAGAATGGTGCAAGTTCTTCTTTTCTAAATATGAGCAGGATCTTAGCCAACCATCTGCCGGATATGCTGTCATTTGGATTCTTATATTGAGCAAGAGGTTGTACTCAGTGGCCCTAATGACCTTTCTGAACCTATGATGTCTACACTCTTAAGATTACAGATTAGACCTCTCCCTGATGCACAATCATGCTCATTCCTATGGCTCTGTACTTGGGAGTTTCAAATAGTAGAGTCATAGATTGAATAGAAACTTTTAAAAATATATACCTAAACCGACTCTTAGTCATGCAAAATAAAATGGAATATTTAGTGTTCCAACATGTTCCCCTTTTATAATGTTTCCAGAGAGTCTAGTCATATTAATTTCTTACAGAAAAATACTCTTTAAATAATTGCTGTTCTCAAAACATCATAGTTTGCAAACAGTCCACTTCATTATAATGGTTTTTGATCTCTCCAAATCTTCTAGACATTTGGGAAAACTGCAAACAACAGAGGTGAGCATTTGGTCTGAAGAGACTAACAAATCCATGTTTTACTCTTATTTAAAAAGGCATTTTACACTCTTTTAAAAGCTTCTTCATGCTTCATTTCCTATATGATTAATACCAGAAGGATTAAATATGGGAAAATGTGGGAAAAATTAAGGAAAAACTGAACTCCCTGGAAAACAATATAAAATGAAAAGCATGTTGTTTTGTTTCTGCAACTATCTTGAAACACTAAATCTGTTTTAAAGCTGTTTTAATTTTTGAAAAACAACTGAAGCAATATATTACCAACATGAAAATATGAATAAGGATAGTAGTAATAGATTATGAAATCCCATGATTTCATTATGGCCTCTAGTATGATCATGTTCTGATGATGCAAAGCCACAACTCAGTTTTGTGTAAATCCTTGTTTGAGAAGCTAGCCCTGTCTTGCTCCAGGTTTTAATTACACACTCAAATAGAGTTACTATGGAGATCAGCAACTTACTCAAGGCTGAAGAGATAACCACAGACAAGGAATGGTGGAAAAAAACTGATTCTATGAAAAATGTACACTTGTCTGAATGGTTTTACTTTTAAAAGGAGCATACAGAAGAACTGTCAAAATCCAATCCAAAGTTCAGAGACTCAAGTCAGATTTGCCAGCCAGTCCAAAGGTCAGGATTTCGGGAATCATAAGCAGAATTACAGGAATGGCACACCAGAGCAGGAGATCAGCCAGTTGCTTCCAATGAGGGTTCATGGTCAGGGCTACCTCTTAAATCAGGCTGCAGGGAGCTCTCTCTAAACAAGAAGTTATATTGGCAAGGACCCTCATATAGCATCTCTGCTCTGCTTTACTTGAAGGACTGGGTGGACTTACATAAGCCTCACGTGACTGTTCCTCCTGTTCGGATGGTGCCTCATTTAGTTCAGTCTTGTGTAATTCTTGACTTTGACTCTCCTGAAGCTGACATTCAACAGGAACAGCTGGAGCAGCTTCTTCAGAATCAGAATCAGAGCCTGAGTTCTGGTCTGGGCCATGATGACCTCAAAGGGGGCTATGATGGGCCCATTTTTAAAATTAATGATTACTTGTGTACAACTTAGTGGTGGCATACATTTGATGGAGGTGGTAGAGCGAGGGAAGATTGTGTTCTTTCATAAGATCATAGTACTTTTGTATATTTAATGTGAAAGTGGAAGTTCAACTACTAAACTATAGCACTATTAACATAAAGAGAAAATTAAATATTTGCAAGATCTAGATTTTCTTGTGGAAACTTCACTGGATAATACTGTCCTCACTTCAAAGAAGCAGCTATATTTGATTACGTTGTCAGTGTTGTTCTATTTGGAAAATGAAGATCTGTATGAGATGTAGGGAACCTGTAACACCAAGGATATTGTTGATCTCTAGTTGATCTCATTAGTATTGGCAGAATATTCAGGGTTGAGGAGAGTGTCTTGTAACAGTATCTAATGGCTTACCATTTCCCATAAAATGTGACTGGGGAAAGGCAGTTTGTAAATAGTCAAAATCAGAGCATTCTCTCTTGATTGTTTATAATAATTAAAACACATTTAAATTTTGCAGAACAATATAACAACAACAACAACAACAACAACAGTGTTGGAAGGGACCTTGGAGGTCTTCTAGTCCACCTCCCCTGCTTAGGCAGGAAACCCTACTCCACTTGAGACAAATGTTTATCCAACATCTTAAAAACTTCCAGTGTTGGAGCATTCACAACTTCTGGAGGCAAGCTGTTCCACAGATTAATTGT
>JANHGD010011109.1:77417-90227 GCA_027560375.1 Imantodes cenchoa
ACGCCCACCAAGCCATACCATGCCCACCAAGCCACGCCCACAGAACCGGTAGAGAAAATTTTTAGATTTCATCACTGTCCCAGGGGTCCCCAAACTTGGCAACTTTTAAGATTTGTGGACTTCAACTCCCAGAATTCTCCAGCCAGCTCCACAAGTCTCAAAATTACCAAGTTTGAAGACTTCTGCTCTACCTTATCCACCCACCCTGGTCAAACTTCCAAGTGTTTTGCTCCTAGAAGCAAAAGTGGAACAAGCTCAGAATTTTGCACTTATTTCACCTCTACTTTTGACGGGTGCCCTACACGAGGTCCTTACAGTTTACTTCTGCGTCCTTGTTGCTAATGGCAGCCCCAAAGAGAATTTTTCCAGTTTTTGCCTTCAGGATCAATCTTTTCTACAAAAAGCTGCTAAGCTACACTTCTTACAGAAAGCTGCTAAGCTTTCATCAAGACAACTCTCTAGTCCCATGATGGCAAACCTATGACATGTGTGGCACAGGTGGCACACAGAGCTGTCTCTGCGGGCACGCCAGCTGTTGTCCCAGCCCAACTCCGCAACACATGCATGCTCACCTGCCACTAGTCAGCTGGTCTTCTGGTCTCTGCTGTGCATGCATGGGGGTCGCATGCACAAGCACAGGGTGGGCACACTTGAGGGCATGTACACATACATGCTCATGCGCGCTTTCGGCACATGATGACAAAAAATTACCAATCAGTGCTCTAGTTCCTACTCACCTCACCTCATCCATCAACCCACACTGGGGGAAAGCTCACATTTCCTTCTCTGATCATGCCCCCCCCCCTTTTGAAATATAGGGACTTTTTCGTATCACAGCTTTATTCCCCCAAAGCCCAAGTAAAGGAAGGTATACAAAGAGGGGCACACTTTACTCCTCTTCCCAGCTGTTGTTTTGTTTTGTTTTGTTTTTTGTTTTGTTGTCAGAGAAGATATGAAAAAGAACCCAAAGAGAGGCACCTATCTGAGATACCCATAACTACTAATCTAGCGATGAGGTAATGTTTAGTCCTGGCAACCTCATTGTAACTTCATCTCTACTCCTTTTGTGGTGAACAAATGGGCAAGCTGCAGCCATTGTTTCTGCTTTCCTCAGCACCAAACAGCTACAATGTAAGACTTCAGAATAAATCAATGGTGGCAACCTCAACTCTTGCTCTGCTGGCCAGTTGTTGTTTAGCTCTATAACTTAGTGCACAACCAAACCCTTAGATGCTAATGCTGGGAAGTCCAACTTTTCCACCTTCCATCTTGTCCCTAGTGACTTCTGATAAGTGGGCTGAGAGAAGTAGATCAAGGAAGATTCTTCATGTTTGTGATCCATAACTATCTGCTCATCCCCTCTATAGAAAGTCATCATACCTGTTTGGAAGGAAAAGTTGTGAATGAGGTGCTGGGGACAAGTGAGTACATGCCAGCTTTTGGTTGCAGCATGGCATGGATGGATAAAGTATATTCAGGCTACAGAGAATAAGATGAAGGAGAGCTGCATAATGCCCATTTGTTGCAACTCCTGTACTAAGCAATTATTTTTGATTTATGAAAAATAATTGCCTTAATTAAAATAATTTTCGTGTGTTTCTAATTACACCAAGCTTCTTCATCTAAATCTTTTTCAACACATATATTTATTTCCAACCTGGATTACCTTCATTCTTGCTAAAAGACATAGCTATTTAAGTGACTCTAAGACAGTGTTTCACTGGCTGGGGAATTCTGGGAGTTGAAGTCCACACATCTTCCAACTGCCAAGGCTGAGAAACACTGCTCTAAGAGAACATTACTTGCCTAAAGGAAATATCAGCATGTGTTGATAAAGGATTTGCAAACACAACTTCAGTTATAAGCCCACTTTGAAAATGATACCAAACACCTATCATTTACTCTTTTTCATATATTTAAGGGGTGTAATGGGTGTATAATTTGATTTTATTTTCTCCACTTTTCCTGTAGAAAAGAGCTGTTTTTTATTCCAGTTAAATGATATAGTTGAATGAGTGGGCAATTTGTATGCATGTGCAGTTCAGGCCTGATTTGACTCATATTGATGATCTGAGATTTGACGGGAGCATGATTTGATTTGAGTTTGTGATTCAATAGTTGAGGGTAAACCAATTCAATTCAAAAGTTTGAAATTCAGTTTTTACAAATGTCATCGGTTATAATGAGAAAGCATCGAAATGTCTGTAAGAGAAATCTTACAACTGGCCAGCTTAAAAATTCTGAGAGATGAGAATGTGAATAAAGCGTAAAGCACTGTCATTTCAAAAGAGTTCCAATACATACAGTATAATAAGATGATGCAATTCACTGATTAGGAAAGAGAAAAGGACAGCCAGCTGCAAAGTGGCTGGAACTCAGTTACAGTGGGGATGAGTGCAGAGTTGGGAGACTTAAAAAAAACGGTTAGGAATAGATCATCATGTAGAAGATCTATGTGAGCACTAAGGGATGAAAACAACTTGATGGCACATAATCCATCAATTCAACGATTGGCTGCTCATGTCAAATGACAGAAAGGCTATCATATCATTCAGTATGACCAGGTATGGAAAGAAAGTTGCAATATTGTATATTGTATATAACACTTCATAACTAGAAGAAATGTGCCATTGAATATGTAGCAAGTTTTGAAACCATTTCATAGTTATTTGGTTTGCTTGGTTGTTTCAAAGGACATGTTTCAATTCAGAAATTTCTTTTGATTTGGTTTGACAGATCAAACCGAATGGTCAAACTGAGATACTCCTTGTCAAACTCTGTGCACACCTATTTTTTTTAAAAAATCACTTACATTACAACAATATCATTTTTTTCAGTTCAAATAATTCTGGATATGATACAAACTACAATGATGGTATGTGCATTTTGATGTCTTTTCAAGAACAATAAAAATTAGGTCATGATGCACATGAAGTCACTTAATCTCCCCAAGGAAACCCTTGATGCTGGGTGAAATTGAAAACATTTTTTCTGCTGATAGATCATATCCTGTCTGTGGAAGCATTATCCTCTCCCTTTGCTGACTTCTCTATGCTCTCATGTTCTATATTAGTGTGTGAATAGATTGTGTAAAACAGAATTTAAGGGTATGCAGTGGGTGTACCATGAAAAATAATATTTTTCCTAAATATTGTCAGAATATTGAGTTTAAAGTAGAGTGCAGTGCAGAACAGTGTGGAATATTGCTTAATTTATCTTTCAATGTCCCCCTTCCATCTTTTTAAAGATAAGTAGCAGAAAAGAGGAGGACAATATAACAGCTTTTAAATTAATTAGCAAAAAGCCTGAGTTGCACTGAATCAATGCAGCAAATGTCCTGCTTTAAGTTAAAAATAATTTTCATGAACTGCTTACAAAATAAGTTCTTCTTTTTCATCTTGATTTTTGTAGGATGACACTGAAGAATGCTCAGTGACTTGGCTTGTTGAGAGACTGTGGTTTGTTATGTATGATCATTGGACCTGTGGATATCTGGAGGGCTGGCATCGTTAATTGGTTGCCCTGGAAAGGAGCTCTCATTGATGGCAGGTTGTAACCTGCAGGCACAGTTAGTTATTAAACAGAAGAACCTGGCATGATGAGCTACATTGCCACAGAGACTGGCAAACCACAGAGAAAGTAACATTCATAGCTTTGCCTTAAATAGAGGAAAGCTTGTAACTGTCAGCTTGATATCTGTTTATTCACTGTTGAGAACCTTCTGCTTGTTCAAATCATGTGAACTTTAAAAGTAAAGCTTGAGCTAAGAACTGAATTTAAAATCTGTTGAGTCCTTGGACTGAAGAGGCTTGAGACAGGCTTAAGACAAACAGTTCTTTATTGTAACAGTGTGTAAGATCCAGCAGAGATCAGGCTGACAGATTCCCCTTTTATAGGGAGATGTCAGATGGCCCAACCAATCAACAGTCTCCATTTTCCTGCTTGAACGGTGGATCTTGGAGTAAACTATGCAGTCTCAATACTTAACACCCCTCCCCTCTTGGTTTGATCCAACCATTAGCATACATATTTTCGTAGATAGGCGTGGCGTTTAGGAACCCTAGTGGACCTGCACTGTTCAGTAGGGGAGTTGGCTTCAGCCAGGAAGGTTGGGTCTGCTGTCGTAGAAACTCCAGGAAGCTTTTGGGAGGGTTGCAGATTTTACTGGAACCTGTTCAGGGTCATGACGTCACTGGAGCCCTGGGTCATCAAGTAGGTGTTCCGTTGCCCTTAGGTTTGACTCAGCTGTAGGGAAATCATTATTAGGGGAATTTTGGTAATCTGCGTTTGTGGGTTGGTGGTTATGCAGTTGATCGATGTGCTGCCGCCATTTTCTCCCATTGGCTAACACTACCACATAAGACCTAGGATCTAGGACCTTTGACTTCTACTATTACCCCAGGTAGCCATAGGGACCCCTTGGCAAAGTTCCTAGTGAACACTTGATCATTTATTTCAAATGACCTGGTTTGTTTTTAGATAGGTTGTCCTTGCTAGTTGGAGTTTGCACTTTAGCTGTGGCAGTTGCTGGTAATGCCTGCCAAAGGTCAAGTTTAGCAAAGATGGTGCCCGGGCCTAGCATGTGTAGCAAGTGCTAGACGATTGGGACTGGATATGCACTCTGTTGAGAGTGCATTTGTAGTCTGCACAGATGCGCACAGACCCGTCACTCTTGACTGGTGTCACTATAGGAGTTTTCCACTTCGCATGATTGACCGGTTCTAACATTCCCTGGCCAATTAATTTATCCAGTTCGTGGTCAGTTTTGGGCTTTAATGCGAAGGGGACTCTCCAGGCCTTCATTCTAATTGGAGCTATGCTAGGGTCAAGGCTAAAGGAAATTGGTGTGCCCACATACTTGTTGAGCCCGTTGTCGAACACGTTGCAGAACTCTTGTAGCAGGTTTGTCAGTGAAGCCACTGGATATGGCATTGATCCCAGTCACTCCCATGCCAAGGGCTCCAAACCAGTCTAGGCCCAATAGGCTAGGGAGGCAGTCACATACTACTGTCAGCAGCAGGTTCCCTTCAAATTGGCCAAAACACACCTGAAAGTTGCCCCAGCCCAGGACAGGGATGCGATTGCTGTAGTAGTCACTGATCTTGAGATTTTGCACCTTGAGTTGCTTTTGTTTGAGTGCTGGAATGCCCTGTTTCACATCAGCCCAGGACATAATTGAAATAGACGAGCCTATATCAATCTCCATTTCACAGGGAGACCCCTCCAGGAACACAGTCACATGTATTTTGCTATTCTTATGGGTATTCGCCTGTCCGATCCTGGTTTGATTGGTTTTGGGGGCTCTGTTATACTCGGTGCGGTGCTTTGGCTTTGGTAGTTCTCGCCTCTGGCCTCGTCTCGGGTCATATTGGTTGGCCTCTGTGGTGGTGTGCACGCTGGGCAGAAGGTTGGCTTGGCACACCTTAGTGATGTGCTCTGGTCTTTTGCAGTGGCAGCACACAGCGTCTCTAAATGTGCAGGTGGCTTGTGGGTGCTGACCACCACAGCTGTAGCAAGGCTTTGGCTTTTGTGCTTCGGCCCTTCAGCGCCAATCTGTTTTGTAGACCTCCTCTTCGCTGTCATCCTCTGGGTCATCCTGGCATTGGTTTTTATGGACTGCTGGCATTGGCTTCTGGGGTGCCAGCACATTTCAGCAGTGGAAGGACTCCATGGCTTTGTTGGAGGACTCGGTTGCCCGTGCTTCGTCCAATGCTGTTTGTACAGTCACATTGGATTTGGCAAGTAGTCTTCTCTGCAAGAGAATGTCTTGCACCCCACGTATTAGCTGGTCCAATAGTATATCATCGAGGTCTTGGAAATTGCAGTGTGTGGCTGATTTTCATAATGCAGCCAGGTATTGATTTATGGACTCACCATCCTGTTGTAACCTTTGCTGGAATTCATACCATCTGACCATCTTCGAGAGTACCGGAGCATAGTGAGTCTGCATCATACAACTGTCTCCACTGGCGTCGGCTCTGCTAGGGACTCAGCTGTGTCGAAAACCTCATGTCTGTAGTGACTGAAGAAAAGTGCCCTTTTCCTGTTGTCAGACAGGCCTAGGAGGTCGTTGGCTTCTAAGAAGCAGCAGAATCAGATCATGCAGGACCCCCAGTTCTCCTTCGTTGGATCGTAAGGAGTCAGCGGGTGGAACACTGACATTCCGGCCTATTTGGTTTGAATTTTACTGTGCAAAATGGCCGCCGTTCTCTCTGCCACCAGGCTGGATCTTCAGCATCTTCTTTCAGGTCTTTTCAGCCTTCTTCAGAATCCCACCTTTGTCACTAGTTGTTGAGTCCTGGGACTGAAGAGGCTTAAGACAAACAGCTCTTTATTGGAACTTTATTGTAAGTGTGTAAGATCCAGCAGAGAGCCAGGATGACAGCTTCCCCTTTTATAGGGAGCTGTCAGATGGCTCAACCAATCAACAGTCTCCATTTTCCTGCTTGAACAATGGACCTTGGAGTAAACTATGCAGTGTCAATACTTAACAAAATCAATTATGTCGCTAGTATTGCATGGACACATGTAATTCCATTGGAAAAAAGCAAGAATGAAGCTAGGTCACATTCAAGAAACTAAGAGAAGAAATGAGACCCAAAGCAATGCTTGTTTTGCCAGCCAATATTGTTGTGATAGGCAGAGTTAAATGAAGTGATAAAACTAATTAGTCAGTTACTTGGGTGAGTATTGGAGATTGTAACATATCACTTAAATTTCATTAGTATTCTCTATACATAGAAATGAAGTTACAATGTGTATTGACTATAACAAGCATGAATATTTATAAAACTTTCTTGGCTTGATTTGGGTCAGGGAGCTGAGTCTATACGCCAGTTCCATGTAGCCCAGGCATGGTGCTTCCTGCTCCTCTTCTATTTTCTGCAAAGTGTGCTTCACAACAAGAGACAACTGTGCAATTCAGCTTACATTGTATTTTTATTAGGCTGCAAGAAGCTTTAATTTACCCCTAGTTGAATGGTGTGTATGTGTGGGGGTGCATACAGAATAAACACTGCAACTGATCTTCTGTGCTTGGAGGTTGAGAAAAAGAATGAATGGGAGCAGGGGCTTTTAATATTTATATTGTGGAAAAGAAGTAACTACTTAAGGAATTAAAACTAGTCGCTGCCTTATTTATTTATATAACAGCCCCAGAATTGGAGCAATGAAAATAAATCACTGATATGCTTCAAAGCCACAATTGAGCTTATTTAAGGAAGGTCTTCTGGTTTCTGGCTTCTGGTTGTTTATTGAATTCTATGTGTCTACTGACTAATAAGCTCTGTAACGAAATCAACCATTCTTGGACTGCACAAATATCAAGAAAAAACTTCTAAGTTGCTCAAAATATAATTTCTAAAAATCTTATATGCTTAAAACAATTATGTGTGTGGTATAAGTGTGACTTAAAACCTATAAGTTACCTAATTTTTATTACAAGCATCTATGGCACATTAAATCTATAATATTTCCCTTCTTCCTATTCTTTCTAATTTATCTATATATATACACCTATAGGTATAGTGCTTGTAAAAGAAAATAGTTTCACAGAACCAATCATTTCACATTTTCTCTAGACACTTTTAGGAATCTGATGTCAAATCATTTCAAAAGCATTCATTGTAGTAAATTACCATAGTGATGTGGTTAGCTTGCCTGTGGCTTAACCCAACCATTATGGTTTTCAAACCATGATTTATACCTAATATGTAAACATCCAACCAAAGCTGTTTTCTAAAAACATGATTAATGTGAGTTTAAGAGGAACCTATATCCTCATTATAAAGATTACAGTTAAGAATTTATAGGCAGGATAAAGTAAGTTATGATAATTGTATCAGAAACAAAGTGTTGAAATTGAAATGTTCATTGGCAATGCGAATTACTGCATCATATGATTTAGCTCCTCAAATGTTAATTGATAAATTCATCATGAAATATATATAGCTTTCTAGTAAATATACTTTGCAGCTGTATTCTGAGATATATTAAGTAGATAGGTAAGAGGAATCTTCGTATTTATAAGCTTGAGAATTAATTGAAGTCAACTAGCTTATAAAACAAGACATAGTCGCACAAAATACAGTATGTGCTAATAAGAGAGATATTAATAGTTAAGAACTCAGTGTATATGGAATAGAAACAATTGATCACTTCACTCGGTTGCTCATCCCTGACTTTGCTTATAGATCAGTTATTTAGAATTTCATAGTAATTGCCCCAGAATACTACATGCATTACCAGTGGTGGCTTCCTACTGGTGTGCCCTGGAGCTCCATTCCAGTAGGAGCCCGCCGATTGCGTAATCGTGTCTGCGACCATTTTGCCGGACCGTGGGCACCGCCATCTTTTTTTTTTTTTTAAAGCATGTTTTTTGGCTCTTTGTGCATGTGAAGAAGTAAAATTGTCCCTCTGCACATACGCAGAGAGCCGAAATTGCGTGAGAGGATGTGTGAGGACTCGTGCGTAGCAAGCGTGCACGCGCAGCCGCAATGCGCACTGGTAGCGAAAGGTAAGTGGAACCTGCCCCTGCATTACACCTTGGTCTACAGATACAGTTTGATTGGATTCTTGTATTTCAACCTCTGCCTTTGAATCCAGCTTCTCCATTTGTTTCTCTAAAGAATCTATATTGTATAAATACGCAGGGATGTTTTGTGTTTTATTGCTGTCTTTGGATCACAGATCGGAGGCAGGCAGTGTATTATTAATTAGCAACAGGTTCTGCAGTCTGAAGCAACATGGACACTCACATAATTCTGCATCAAGTCTGGATGGTTTCTTTCAATGCCATCGTCCAAAATGGTGATCACAATATTCTTTCCCGTGTAGCCTCTCCTCCAGGCACCAACAATATTCATATCTGACTGACAAAGATGTATATTATCACTGCAATGCTAGAGAAAGGGGAGGGAACAAAACAAGGATTGTATGTAAGTGATTAATTCACAAATGCAAGATAAAGAAATATTAACCTTTTCATTAGCATAATCAAATAAATTATCAATATACTGATTTATTAAACAGAAGATTGAAAAACTAATCTCCTAATTGATGAGTAGCAAGGTAACTTTAATGAATGACAAATGAAATGAAAATGACTCAAACTCATTATTTCTTTTGAGAATCCTTTTTATATAGAGAAATAGTTTTAAGGTAACATTTTGTTATTATACATTCCCAGAAATCATCCCAACAGTTATAAAAGGTCTTTTTTGAGTATTCTTTACCTTTCTGGGAATGCATTTGAATTTTTCAGTACTCAACATGGCCAAGGTAGACTATGCCTGTGTAAAATAGCATGGAGACACATACTCACACGCACACAACCTCATGGACAAAAGCTTATGTGTGGGATAAATGAGAGAGAATGGATAGAGTTATGTACTGTATCATCTATGAAATTGTTACCTAGAATCTTATTTAAATTCTCTTATATTTGGAAAGAAAGAAAGAAAGAAAGAAAGAAAGGAAGGAAGGAAGGAAGGAAGGAAGGAAGGAAGGGGAGAAAAAAGCTTTTGACATGTTTAGTGAAGTAGCAGCAAGTTTAGTGGAATAGCAGCAACTTCAGCTTAAATAGCTTGTTGAACTGAAGCGGACTACAATAGCAAAAGTTCTTGGAGACTACTTTAGTTTCAAAGAAAATTGAACCATTTGTATTTTATTTTGTATGGTGCTCAGTTACAAAGTAATGAACAGACAACTGTGCACTCATTATCCCCACCCTATCTCTTAACCCTGCAGAGATAGTGAAACCTTTTAATGAGTATCCTATCGAGGCTCTCAGTGGTCGTGCTTTGCTTCAGCTTCCCTGGACTCAAGGAGAATAAGCAGGAAAAGGAAAAAATAAATTCTTAGAACTAGTATCATAGCAACACATACTAGCTACAAGAGTTCTCAGAGTTCCTTCATTCTTATTTTTCTATCCCCTTTCATGCTTCCACTCACAGCTCCATACAATACATTAGAATATGCTAGTATTTTGGAATGTGTAAAGGTGGCCAATAGCCAATTGGACTCCATTCTTTCTTTCCTGTCTACAACTTCATGCAATCAATAACTTTATTTCTTTAATGTTTTTCCAAAATAGTTGAAAATGTCTCTGAATTACGTATGTGTAATTGCATTGTATTAATTGTTTGCCAAATTAAAAATGAGCTAGCTAAATGAATCTGCCTTCTCTTTCCATGAAATCTCCCATTCCTTAAAAAAAAAACCACACCACTACATAGAGGGTAACGAGTGTCAGAGTAATGATGATTTAATAGCTAACCAGCTGATGTAAGACTGTAAACTGAAATGCGGATGCAATTAGGATAAGTCAGCAGGGTTACTTCCCCTTTAAGAAGCTGTCTATATAAGGGAGGCCATGAGAGAGTGTATCTCTCTCTTCTCGTGTATAAGGTTACTTCCCCTTTAAGAAGCTGTCTATATAAGGGAGGCCATGAGAGAGTGTATCTCTCTCTCCTCGTGTATCACTCTCCTTGTCATGTTCAATCTGCATTGTAGTTCTCAGTGTAGAGTTGAATATTGATTGATTGCCTGGTATGTGCCTACCACATGTGTGTATGTATATAGAAGTCTTGTATATAAACCACTTTTTGTAAGACAAACCTCTGTGTACTGTATTTTGCTCCTGGGTTGTCTCAAAATAGTCATGCTATGCACACTCTGACAAGGAGGCTTTATTAAATTGTTTTCAGTTCTAATTTAGAGAGAAAATAGTTTAAAGGAATATTGTTATCATACATTTTGTGAGACTAACAATTAAGACCACAGTTGTGAAGGTTCTTAAAGCCAAATTAGGTGAGACCATTGCTAAATCCATGGTTACCGAAGGTATTAAATCACAGTGTACTGAACACCTTCCTTCCTCTCTCCCTCCCTCCAAATAGATGCAAAACTATTGAAGATGTAGTTTGATAGAGAAATCTTTCATAGTAGCTATATCGTGGAGGTAAACATTAAAATAAATGGATCTCTGTCTCATAAAGTTAAAACAATCCTTCTATCCATGTTCTCTTGCACCCTCATTTTTCGCAGAAATTGATTCCCAAATTGATCCTACTCCCCAAAGAAAGAACGCCACACTCAGTTTCCAATCCATGAAGAGGTTTCCCATACCTAAAATAGGCAGAAAATCCTCCTCTGGTTTTTCACTCCCCAAACTCATGCGCTTTGGCTTCCAAGTTTTATTTACACTAGGAAAAAAAACCTGCCTATAGGAGCTCAACTGAGGAAAATATCACACTTTTGCTCTTTGCCTGAGACTGGGCCTGTGCTTTGATTTGTAGAGAAGGGTGTGAGATTATAGACCCTGTTTCCTTGAAAGGATTTGGAAGCCTGCCAGAAGACAGTTTCTTTTTTCTTTTGTGATGTCAGCAGGCTGTCCTTGCCTGAACCTTTTCTTCTTCTTCAGCAATATCTTTACTGCCATTAGCAAGCTTTCCTTAACTGGCAAAATACATCCAGGCTAAATCAAATATCCATGAATCTATTCAATTTTTTAAAAGTTCACTTTAACGCAGGAAACAAGCTTAAAAAAATGCTAAACGTCTGATCAATACTACTGTTTTCAGAAAATATGAGCAAGTTGACTAGCTTAACATATCCTAGTGAGCAAGGGCACAGACATATATAGAATTCAGACCCAGAAGCAAACTGGAAATTAGTGCAGGTCACAGAACAGTAGTGCAACATTGACCACTGTTGGGAACCCAAGAATTGTCCCACAGCTACTTTCTGTGCCAGCTGCAGTTTCTAAATACACTTCGCAGGTTAACCCCATGTGTTATTCCCATATTTCAGATTGGTGGTAGAAGACTAGTGCATGGAGGATGCAGCCCTACCTGCGATACAGAAAGGATTATAGCATTATTAGCATATGGGAGAAAGGAGGATGGTTTCCTGGCCAAGGAAGATGAGTCGAATTCAGCTTGAACAGTGTCAGCATTGACATAAACAAAAAATAATAGGGGGAAGGATACATCTCTGTTTCTATCTTCTAGAAGCTGGCATTGGGTCAGTTACTTTTCCAGTTTTTAATCCCTGTACCTACACTGTACCTAATGCTTCGATGAAACATCATGATTAATTTCAGGAGCTGGTAGTCAACAGAAGAAGCTGTTAATTTTTGCTAAATGTTGTTAAAGATTTCTCTGAATCTACTCTATGAAAGCAACTTAAAGATCATCTCAAGGGTGCCTTTTCAGTAGGGGAAGTACTCTGCAGTTGCTATGTAGTTACACATCTTGGTTCTATGCCAGTTTACAGAACTAGGAAGCCAAGCTTGATCGACAAGTCAGGAAATATTCATTTTGGATAATTTTGGCACAGAACAAGATGCTTCTTCATTTTAAGTCAAAAAAAAGTAAGATAATTAAAACGAGAAATTTAATGTAATTCTGCAACTGCCCTGAAGGGCAGGAAATCTGTCCATTGCTTTGAGATCCACCTGGCATAAACAAAAATTGGCTCAAAAAGAAAGTGACTGATTTGGGTGAAGTTTATCTACACTTGTTCTTTGTTGCTAGCAATAAGAAATGTATCTGTTTGAAGTATATATGAGAATGTAAGATTCATCTTAAGAGGTTTAGTACGATTCTGAGTACCGGTTGATGAAATTATTTCTGACTTTTCTAGGTTCATCCTAGCTGGCATTCATGATGCCTTATAGAGACTGAGACAGAGAATAGATGTAAAGCTCTAAGTAGCACATAAATTTTTATTCGTAGCAATAGCAATAGCACTTAGACTTATATACCGCTTCATAGTGCTTTACAGCCCTCTCTAAGTGGTTTACAGAAT
>JANHGD010011109.1:94651-105465 GCA_027560375.1 Imantodes cenchoa
TCTTTCCAAGCAACTTCCATGAATCCAGTGTCTTTTTCCCACTTGGAACTGAACCCAGAAGGACATTTCTTCCTACAACTGATTGTTCTCACCATTAGGAAATTTCTCCTTAGTTGGTTGACCGTCTCTTCTTTATGGGAGCCCCTCAAATATATCACTTCTAGTCCTTCTTTTTATTAGATTAGACATACCCAATTTCTGCAACTGTTCTTCATATGTATTAGCAAGAATGGTTGCAGAAATTAAAATGGTTAAAATATTTAATACAATTATATAAAAATTAATTAAAAATTAGAGAGTCAGTTTGGTGTAGGGGGTTAAGGCATTAGACTAGAAAATAGGAGACCAGGAGTTCTTAGGCACAAAGCCAGTTGGATGACCTTGGGCCAATCATTCTCTTTCAGCCTTAGTAAGCAGTGGCTAAGTACTTCCAAAATCTTGCCAAGAAAACTGCAGGCGTTAGTCCACTGACAGAAAGAAAGAAAGGAAGGAAGGAAGGAAGTAAGTAAGTAAGTAAGTAAGTAAGTAAGTAAGTACACTGGATCATTTAATAGGAAATTTTCTTTGCACTCCAAATATAGCTTGCATATAACATTTAAGTGGTCATTTACCTTTCCCTCACAAAAAGCTAACATTTGTTATTTTTTCTAAGAACAGCATGATAAAACTGATTCAAATGCATGAAATAGTTTTATAAAGAATGATGCATTGTGGGAATCAAAAAGAATAAAGAAATTGATCTAATCATCAATAGTTGGATTAGATTAGACCAGGTAGCATGCAGAGACATATCTGAGGGCATGTGAGGCGTTGCCCTATGTTAGCTCCAGCGCGCCAGCTGATTTTTGGGCTTCTTTTTTGGCTGTTTTCGGCGAAAAACAGGCCAACTGGAAGTCCATTTCTTACTGTTTCTTTTTTGTTTGTTTGTTTCGTTGCTGGCCCCAGGCTTCAGGAGTCCAGAAGCTTCAGGGAGGTCTGTGCGCAGGCACGTGGGGGGGGGGCAGCGTGTGTGGGGGTTGTATGCAGGAATGCGGGGGAGGGCATGGGTGTGGACGCATGTGCACCCTTTTGGCAACTGAGCCAAAAAAAGTTCGCTATCACTGCTCTAAACAACAATTGTTCTGGGATGATTCAAGGACTCTGCCTTTAGCACAGGGGTGGACTCGAAGACCTGTCAGTCTCTTAACATGATAGCAGTATTTCAGTATTTGAGAGGCTGCCACAAAGAAGAGGGGGTCAAATTATTCTCCAAAGCACCAGAGGGCAGGACAAGAAGCAATGGCTGGAAACTAATCAAAGAGAGAAGCAACCTGGAATTAAGGAGAAACTTCCTAAAAGTGAGGACAATGAACCAGTGGAACAGCTTGCCTACAGAAATCATGGGCACACCATCACTGGATGTTTTTAAGAAAAGACTGGACAGTCACTTGTCTGGTTCTCCTACTTGTGCAAGGGGCTGGACTAGAAGACCTCCAAGATCCTATCCTATCCTATTTTATCCTATCCTATCCTATCCTATCCTATCCTATCCTATCCTATCCTATCCTATCCTATCCTGTCCTGTCCTATCCTATCCTATCCTATCCTTGCAAATTGGGTTGGTTCCGTCCCCAACCTGATTTTAAAGCCTTTCTTTATTGATTAAGGTTAGGTATTTCTCAATGGGTTTTTTTTTTCACTTTAAAATCATGATTTTAAATCTACCTACCAGGTATTCATCTGGTTAGCGTCCTTAGTCTGGTCAGCTTCAGCGCATTATTTTATCCCCTGGTTAGGGCTGAAAAAACCTTTTTCGTAGGGAGTAGCAATGAAAAAATCCTGCAAGCCAGGAAGATCGTTAGCGCCTCGTTAGGACTGAAAAAAACCTTTTTCATAGGGAGAAGCAATGAAAACAAGCCTGCAGAGACTTAGGACTGAAAAAAAACTTCTTCGGAGGGAGTAGCAATGAAAAAACCCTGCAAGCCGGGATGAGCCGGAGAAGATCGTTAGTACCTCATTACAGCTGGAAAAAAAAAAAGCTTAGGAAAAGCTACATTCAGAGTATAAGATGCACCCAACTTTTCAGCCTCTTTTAGGGGGGGAAAAGGTGTGTTTTATACTCCCCAAAATACGGTATATAGCTGCCTGTTGGCTCAGAGCGACCCTAGGCGGCTTACGAACCATCAAAACACAGTACAGGTTAAGTCCTCGACTTACGACCCGAATCGAGCCCCACATTTCTGTCGCTTAAGCGAGACAGTGATTGGTTTTCGCCCCATCTGACGACCATCCTTGCCGCAGGTGTTGAGTGAATCACGGTGGTTGTTAAGAGATTAATCAGGTCGTTAAGCGAATCTGGCTTCTCCATTGACTTCGCTCGTCAGTTGGTCGCAACTCTGGGGTCACTGTGACCGTCATAAATAAGAGTCAGCTGTGAAGCCTCTCGTGTTTTTTGATCATGTGATTGTGGGGAATGCTGCAGCGCGAAAAATGATCGTAAGTCATTTTTGACAGTGGCGCTGTAATTTTGAACGGTCACTAAATGGACTGTCGTAAGTCGAAGACTGCCCGTGTAAAACCCTTCACAGCACAAAGTTCAGTGCCTCTTAACTTGTTATTTTTTAAACCGTTTCCCCAGAGAGCCTTTTTTCTCTTCCGTCTGGAAAAGAATTCGATTACTTTTCGCTGATGGGTGTGATGTTGATGTACAGAAAACAACAGAACGTTGACTCGGTTTTAAACCTTTCGAAAATACCAGAATGCTTGTAAGCGGGCAGGCCCGTTCTTGTACACCAGAATCTTGTGCTGAGCTTTTATTGGTTCTTTCCTGATGGGTATTGATCCATAGAGAGAGGTAGAACATGACTCCCCTTTGATGACCTTCCACTCCTGGATAGGAGACAGATATGGTGTTGATTTTCCAGGGTACATGATGCAGTGTGCTATAGAGGTGTAAAGTGGAGGGCGATTTCAATTGGGTGGTAAAAAAACAGAGGATTGAGGATGTCTGGATCTCCAGCTGGGCTTCCTAACCAGAATCGAGACCATACGTTGACTGAGTTTCAAGTAATACACCCATAGCAAACAGAACTCCAAGGCAAGCAGGTTCCTCAAAGAACAAGTTTATTTGGATACATCATATTGGCACAGGCTGGTGAAAACCGACTCTAAAGGTTCTCGTGGTTTTCACCTAATTAAAAGTGAAAGTTTTCCCTCCCTTTCCCTTCCACGTGGTCTAATCAAGGCGCCGTCTGGTTGCCTGGAAACTTCACCACTCCTCTCTTCAGCCCCCTGTGGGAATGTCCTTGGTTCTCAGGGGAAACTATTTTTGTTTTGGCTACAAAATCCCAGCCATCTATTCCTCACCTCCCTATCTCTCATCACCATTGTGACAACACTGGAGCCTCCAAGATGGCCTCAAGTCAGGCCAGATTCAGAGTTGACAATAAGTTTAGGAGAAAGATCTAATTTCATGGCCATATGATGGCCAGTGAGAAATTAGGTTTAATACCCCCTTTTTACCTTTGCTCCTTATCTCCCTACTAGTAGCTGGATACCCATGCTTCTCTACGAAACTATGTGATCAGGCTTGTTAAAGCTTGAAAATGAATGAGTAGTTACAATGGGGCTTGATACATTGACACTTAAAGCTTGAAAATTTATGTAGAATGTGTAACTCCTTAGCATCAGAGTGTGTTAATATAAGGCAACTGGCAGTTGGAAAGAGTTCTTTTCTGGTGGGGAAGAGGAGTAGAATGTCTAAACTGCCAGCCCACAGGCCGGATGAGTCATGCGCTGGCCATGCCCACACCCAGTTTAGCAAAGGTGTAGCAGCAGAGTATGTTAATATAATACTGTATAAGAAATACTAAGGATCTGATGGTCATTTCGAAAAATCCTTTCTTAGCGAGCACCTAGAAGCCAAGAGGAACATATGTGCCAAGTTTACATTTTGGACACACACACACACACACACAGATAGAGATAGATATATATAGAGAGAGACAGTGGCTTGAGTACTCACCTATTGAAAAGCAGAATAAAAGTTTAAAAAATGAACAAATACAAAAAGTATTTTGATCTAGAATGGTTCTAATTTAATATTATAGTATGGCTGAGCAGTTCTTTGGGTTATATATCAAGAATGTATTGACTTAAGTATGGTTTGGAATAGTCTAAATCTGTAGGAAAAAGATCCAGTGCTACATAAAGGTTCTTCTCGTTCAAATTATACATACTTCCTACTACTTATTCCCTGAAGGATGTTTTACGGTAAGTAGAGAAAATGAAGCTGAAAAGAGTTGGAAGTTTGGATGCTTCACCACAATGTTGATCTGAAAGATATCTCCAAATCAAACCATTAAACATTTAAGGAAAAGATTTTGGCGTAGCCTTCCCATTTCCCCGACTTGAACGTTATCTCTGAGATCTCAAACAGAAGCACATGCAAGGACAACGAGGAATATTTCTGAGCCAGAAGAGATCTTCAAGGAAGAGTAGAGAAAAATATAAAAATAAAAATACAAAGTGTCCTAATTCGATCTTTGAAACATTTGAAAAAATTCTCAAAATAATTATTTTAGCAACACTCCAAGTCCAGTAACTATCCAGTAAGTATTCTTTGCAGTTCTTTTTCTATTATTTTTCATAAAGATAATGGGTTCTGTTCCCAATAATCCCAATATAAAAATATTTTGCTTTGTCGGAGAAAGATCTGATAGCATATCATATTTTATTTTACTACTGGAATAAATTATTACATCTTAAATTCTGGAAACCACAGGTTAAATCACAATAAGAGGGATTAAAAACTGTTTAAATACAGTACTATTAAGCCCTAGTAGATTCAAGTAGGGTACAAAATTTGTTCAAACAATAGTAGGTACCGGTAGGAATAAATCACACCGGTCCTTTACATTCTATTCTAAGACCCTATGATTATCTGGAGAAATACTGGATAGTATTAATCCTTTAAGTAGAATTTAAAAATGTTCAAGAAAGAAAAATATATGAGTTACAGAGTAGTTAGCTATAAATAAACTTGAAAGTCCTGTTTAGGTTGCATTCTAAATTACATAAAATAAATTCTGCTGTACAGGGAACTTTGGTTTATGTGTCCCCATTTCCCATTGATCAGAATTTTGATGTGTAAACTTGCAGTTATATCATGAAGTAAAGGGAAATGTAACCTTCTCACAAATGTAATTTTTATTTTCTATTTAAACTGTGAGAACAGCTCCCTCTAGAATAGTTTATAATAAGGAGTCACATTTTAAAAATTGTAACTCAAACATCAAACATTCTAAGCAAATGCATTAGCTTAGAAACTCACCTTAACCTAAAGATGTCAAAGAAATTATAGACAGATGTATAGACTATTGTTTAAATTTCATATGCAGTTTATTCAGTACATATATTAAATTTATACTGCAACAATTCCCAGTTCATTGATGAATGATGTAGAAATATATTTTCTACTTTAAATAAAAATAAATAAAACTGTTTGCCCAGATCTAACACATTTAGGCTTTTTTCAACAACCCTGGATGAATCATTAGTTGAATCGTTGAAAAGTTAGTCTTTGAAGTAATAATTGTTTTGTTTGATCGAAATCAGTACTTCAGTGGATCAAATATATACATGGCCAAATCATGCAAAATAAAGGCACTGAATTCATACAACAGATAGGCAGAAAAAATAGCTATTGTTACATTTCGGAGTATGAATTCTCTAATCCTTACTTTTTACTTTATCTTTCACTTTCCATGGCTCGAAACCATGGAAAGTCATTTTTAAATTAAAGTTATTTTAAAATTACTTTCTTTTGAAGTGACTTTTTTCTTCCTCTGAATATTAACCTTGTGTATTATCACTAATAGACTGGCAGTTTTTGTTGTTCCCAATTTCCTGTTGCTTAGCAGGCGAGCTGCCAAATTGCTATCACATCTAATTAAAGCTCTTTAACAAGGAAAACAATGCCCAGTTTTCCTAGACTAGTGCAGAGCTTTATCCTCATTTGATTTTCTTGACCTGAGGTCCTGTTACACATTATTTTCTTTTGAACTCCGGACTCCCTGATGTGAGTAAGGTTGGTGTTATCAAAACAGAACCAAAAAGCTTTCATCCTACCTTCCACGAGAGAGGCATAGGGAAAGGGTCAACCTTCAGGAACAAACTACATGGTGACTTTTTAAAAACTTTTTTTTCTGAACAGAAGAACACAAATGTACCTAGAAAATAATTAACAACTGGATTGCAAATCTGTAAATAAAAGATGTAGCAACATTACATTAATTAGATTACAGTGTTATGTTTTTTTAAGGGCTGAAATGGGCTTTTTCTGGATGACATAAGCTGCCAGGGATGAACAATTTGTTGATTTAGCCTGCTTGTTAGAAAAATAACTTTGGAATCAAATGGATTCTATGAAGATTTTACACTGCAAAAATTGTGAACAGCAACCCATGCTAATTTTTAAACTCTTTACTGTTAAAGCAACTCCACCGACTCTTAACTACATTGGGGTGGTATGAAGTGTGTTTAGCATATGCAGGAAATCCTTGACCTATGACCATGAACGCATGGTTGTTGACCAATCCCTGCAGTTCTGGCTGTCCCAGCATTCCTTCAGTCATATGATTGCAACCTGGGAAGTTGACAAGTGGCCTGCACTTACAATTGGTTGCAGCATCCCACAATCACGTGCATTTGTAGCCTTCCCTGCCAGTGTCCCCAGAAAGTCATTGGGGAAGCTGACAGAAATAGCTGAACTAACTTCTCCCTTGCACCTTTGCGCACTCTCCCAACCCATGCTACATCTCCCCCAGGATAGAAAGGAGGTTGGCTTCTCCCCAAGTTCCTAAGAGGAAGGATTTACTCATGAGGGAAAGAGAGTGAGTGCCTCTCTGGCGATTAATGTGGGTTTTTGCTGCTATATTATCGGTTAGTACAAGGACATGTTTTCTTCGGAGGAGATCTCGAAAGTGGAGCAGGGCCAGGTGGACTGCCCGGAGCTCCAGCCAATTAATGTTATGTTTGAGATCTTCCTGTGACCAGTGGCCTTGTGCCAATCGGTTCTCTAAATGAGCCCCCCAACCAAATTGATTTGCATCAGAGGTTACAGTGATGCGATCAGGCTCCCGAAATGTACAGCCTTGGGCGAGGGCCGGAGACGACCACCATCGCAGCGAAGCAAGGTCAGGAACTGTAATTAGTTCTGGTGAGTCTGGACAGTTGTCCCATTGGAAAGGGAGGAGGAACCACTGAAGGTTCCAGACATGGAGATGTGCCTAGGGAACGATTCCTATGCAGGAAATCATTTTCCCTAGCAAGCAAGATAGCTAAGGAAACCCTAGGGTTCTGCTGGATCTGAGATATCAGTTCAATCAGGCTGGCACCTCTCTCCTGAGAGAGGAAAACTCCCCCCCCCCCATATGGAATAAATGATGGCCCCCGGGTATACAAAATGAGTTGTTGGTATGAGATGGCCTTGGGTGCAGTTAATGGAAAACCCATGGAGTTCTAAAGTGTTGATGGTAAGTCTTAAGGCCTCCATGACCCTGGAAGAAGAAAGGGCCTGCACCAAAATGTCATCTAGGTAACACTGTAACCTCACCGGGATGGATCTCAGGTGGACTACCAGGGCTGATAGGACCTTTGTAAAGTATCTGGGGGCGGTTGGCAACCCAAAGGGTAGTGCCCTGTACTGCAGGTGTTGTCCTGCATAGCAGAACCTAAGGTATCTGCAGTACCTGATGCTAATGGGGAGGTGGAGGTAAGCCTCGGTTAAATCAATGGAGACTAAGAAACCCCCCGGCTTGATCCCATCCAAGATTGACCATAAACAATGTGGGAGTTGACGGCCTTAAGGTCCAGGATCGCCCTCCACGCCCCCGAACTCTTCGGCACCACAGAAAGAGTGGAGTAAACGTCCTGTCTCTGCTCAGCCATGGAGACCGGCTTGATGGCCCTGATTTCTAAAAGGTGTTGAATGGCAGAGGCCATTTGGTGTACACCATTTTGGTGTAATTATTGGAGGCAGGGCAGTACACGAAGCCGTTTGGGGGGCTGGAAAGGAACTCCAGGGAAAGACCCGAACAGATAGAAATGTAATCCTTTACCTTAACAGGAATGTCTGGTTCCTCATCATCCTCATCATCTCTGGGGTGAATGCTAGCTGCCGTTGGTATATAAGTGGCCTCAGGAGTGACCCTAATAGGAATGATATGCTCTTGCCACCTCAAAGGAGCAGAGCAGGCAAATGGGTCTTCAAAAGACTCAGCAATAGGAATCAATGCTGGAAAAGCTGAAAGCTCAGCAGCTTCCTTTGCTATTTGAGGAGCTAAATTAACAGTGAAGACAGGGCGGGAAGAGATGGCTTCTGATTGGCTGATGAATGACCGCTCTGCGACTTGCAATTTTTCTGTTCTGCAGATCTGCTTTTCAATTGCCCTTTGTCTTCATTCCTCAAGTTTTTTTCTCTGATTTGGAATTATGTGATCTAGATGTCTTCTCCTCTGACTGCTTGTGCTTCCCTTTGCCCTTATTGGACCCAGCAGGAGCATCAGTCTCTCTGATAAGAGGAGCTTTTATGACCCACCATTTTTTATTTTGAATAGAAACAACCATTAGTAGGCTAGAGATTGTCTCTAAGCTGAGGCAAGTCAAGGTTGCAGGGGAGACTGAGGAGTGGTCAGTGGATTGGGCACCATCTGGGGCTGACCCAGGGAAGCCTGCTCCTGAGCGGGAATGCAAGCCCATTCACACAGCCAGTAAACTGAAATTAAAGGCAGCTATGAGGGAGAACAGGTGGCAGCTGAGGCAAAGTCAGGGGAGCCTGCTCCAAATTGGCAGCACCGCTCAGTAAGTTAGGCGATTTCAGTGAGTCCCAATTTTCATCAGGAAAAAAGCCTGAGTCCAATCGTTGCTGAGGGAAACAGGTGGCAGCTGGGATACACCCAGGGTAGCCGGCTCCTTACTTTTTAGGTGAACGAACCACAAAGTGCCAGGCAGCACTTAAAGAGCTCAGCTGGAAAGCGGTCAGGCGGTGTCTGGGTCGGAGCCAGGGGAGCCGACACCAGTTCGCTAGATATTAATCTGGCCGAGCAAGCTAGTATCGGCAGTTAGTGAGAGTGAGGGCAAATGTCTTCCGCAGCTTTTTTGCAGTAACAGGAAGCTGCATGACACAGCCTGAGGGCCAGATGAGCGGAAGGCACAAAATTCAAACCTGCAGCAGTAGAAATCTTGAGTCTGAGGTCTAGGATAGCTCAGCAATAGGAATGACTCTTTCTTCTGACTGGAGAGCTCAGCCACTAAACGAAGTGTCTCTCTCTGGCAAGGACTGAGTCGATAACTGGGGCAGAAAGGGAGGCAATGCCAGAGAGAGAGGCAACAGGGCATGGCTGAAAAATTATGACTCAGTCTCCAGGCAGAAGGACGAAGGACGAAGTCACCATCCATTCCTGGACTATCCTGCAACCTCACCGGAGAAAAATATAGTTTACATGAAAAGCAGCACTGCAATAAATATGACTGATGTTATATTTGATGTTAAATACATTATATAAATGAATGTAGCATGCAATGATAAGTACAGTTGGGCATAATAATTTACTCATGCGTGAATATGCATCCATCGTGTATCCATATACATGGCATATCATCCAATACCGTTCTTTCTTACAGTTAACTATATAATTCAAAAGGTAGAAAGAAAGTAGGCTAGTAAGTAATAGTAATTAAAGCCAATGTTTTGTAAACTGATCCTCATTCATACTCTAACACCAAGCCACCTCAAAGCTTTATTTGTCACTTTCGTATTCAATCCACACTCCTTCAGTAGCCATTTGCTCTACTCTCATATTACAGGTAGTTTCCAGTTTACAAATGAGTTCCATCCTCAAGGTGGAATTTCCCCAAGCACAGGAGAGATTGCCTATAACCATGATGGCGAACCTATGGCACGCCTGCCACAGGTGGCACACAGAGCTCTCGCCCAGCTCAACTCCACCATGCATGCGCACGTGCCTCCCGCCAGCCAGCTGATTTTCTGGTATCTGCCGCGCATGTGCGGAGGATGGTGCGCATGTTTGAGGGTGTTGCATGCGCATGTGTGGGGGTGGGAGGAGCATGGGGAGTCACATGTGCATGCATGGGTGGGGCACGTGTGGGGGCATGCATTGCATTATGGGTGCCGGCACGTGCGTGCAAGCCCTTTCGGCACACGACAAGAAAAAGGTTAGCCATCGCTGGTCTATAAGATCAATTTGTCCTTAAGTCAAATTTGTGTGTAAGACAGAACAGTATTATTATGTGATACTGTATAAGTATTGTATAAAGAACTTGAATCGTTATGTATTTAACTTGAATCATGCATTTAACTCAAATGTTGCTTTCTTCTTAACTATGGATCATCTTTAACCTAGAGCCTTGCTATATTTGTTTTGAGGTTTTAGCCTCATTCATTCTCTCCATTTGACCAAAACAACTTAAAGTATTTCATATTTAGAGTAATCTCTCATTAGATTCTTATCTAATTTAATCCACATTCATTCAGCACTCATTCATTCTTGATCTTGCCTCTTTTTGTTTGAGTAGGCACATTTCTTATATTACCTATTACAATTGCATGCAACTTACTTCTAGGTTTCTCCTGACATACTCAAGTCTCATGTCCACATAATAAAATGGTTGAAATGAGCTTACATGAAGCAGTATTTTCTTCTACTAGCAAATGTTTATTACTCACAATATGCTGTCCACTACACTAGGATTTGATTTTTTTTTTTAAAAAAAAACCTTTTCTGTCCATTTTCCTTTTTTTAGTTAGCATTTTG
>JANHGD010011123.1:0-12551 GCA_027560375.1 Imantodes cenchoa
TTACACATCAGAAAATCCACACTGGAGAGAAACCTTATCAATGTCTGGAATGTGGGAAATTTTTCCGTGAAAAAGCCACTCTCAGAAACCACGAGAGAATTCACACAGGGGAGAAACCTTACAAGTGTTGGGAATGTGGGAAGAGCTTTTCTCAGAAGTCATGTCTTCGGAGTCATGAGAAGGTTCATGCAGGAATCAAATCTTACAAGTGCTTTGAGTGTGGAAAATGTTTCACCTGGAGTTCAGGTCTGCAATGTCATTTGAAAACACACAGGGGAGAGAAAAACGAAAAGTGCCTCGAATGTGGAAAATGTTTTGCCCAGAAATCAAATCTGGTGGTACATCAGAGAATTCACACTGGAGAGAGACCCTATGAATGCACAGAATGTGAGAGAAGATTTGTGGGTTTTTCTGACCTTTGGAGACACCAGAGGTGGCACAAAGGAGAAAAACCCTATAAATGTGAGGAATGTGACTTGAGCTTTAGTCAAAAGTCAAACCTTCTTATACATCAGAAGATCCACACTGGAGAGAAACCTTATCAATGTCTGGAATGTGGGAAATTTTTTCGTACAAAAGACACTCTCACAAACCACGAGAGAATTCACACAGGGGAGAAACCTTACAAGTGTTGGGAATGTGGGAAGGGCTTTTCTCGGAAATCACGTCTTTCGATCCATGAGAAGGCTCATGTTGGAATAAAATCTTACAAATGCTTTGAATGTGGAAAATGTTTCACCCAGAGTTCATCTCTTCGGAGTCATTGGAAAACACACACAGGGGAGAAAAACGAAAAGTGCCTAGAATGTGGGAAATGTTTTACCCGGAAATCAACCCTGGTGCGACATCAGAGAATTCACACTGGGGAGAGACCCTATGAATGCCCAGAATGTGAGAAAAGATTTGTGCGTTTTTCTGAGCTTCGGAGACATGAGAGGTGGCACAAATGAGAAAAAACCCTATAAATGTGGGAAGTGTGGGAAAAGTTTTGTTACATGAATAGACGTTAAGAATCATGAGAGAATCCACATGGGAGAGAAGCCATTCAAATGTGAGGAGTGTGGGAAATGCTTTTCCCAAAAAAACCCCTTGGAAGCCATCAGAGGGTCCACACAGGAGATTACACAGGATTACGCACACCCGAAGTTACGCAGGAGAGAGGCCTCACAAGTGCACAGAGTGTGAGAAACCTTTTCCTAGTAAATGAAAGCTGAAAAAGCATCAAAAAGTCCATTGCAGAGATAAATTTATTTTATTTATTTATTTATTTATTTTAATACAATTTATATGCCGCCCATTCCCAAATGAGACTGGGTGGCGTACAATCATAAAAACACATAAAATACATTTAAAAAGAAAACCATAGCAATAAAAAATTCCACACACACATCTCATACATATGGGGGCCAAACCTTCAGCTGGAAAACTTATTGGCGCCAGGCCTGACAGCATGGCCAAGTTTTGACTGCTTTCCTGAAGGCCGGCAGAGTAACTTTTTTTTGTTACTTTCTAACTTTTTATTTTATTTGTTAAACTCTTAGTTATAAAAATCAAACATATGTAAACTAACTTTGAAAAATGGGTCAGGATTAAATTAATATGGAAATATAATTTATATTAATAATAATGCTAAATGTAAAACTTCACAGCCCTTTAAGGCTGGTTGCCTGTTTTAAGTCTTCTGCAAGTTACATTGACACAAATGCAGACTCACCCTCTGGAGCACCTGGCTTTTTACAAATTCTAATCTGACGTTCGGGGACAACAGGTTCCCCTTCTGCATTTCCTATATCTTCAGGAAGTAATGGCAGGGACTCTCTCTCCTCTGCCAGCGATCTTGGAAAATACAGAGGCAGCATCTTCTGATAAGTAGGCTATAGAAAAGAGGATTTGAAATCAGTCTCATCTTGCATTTCACTTTTCAGGGCAAAATTGAAATCAGGAAGAATATTAACTAGCGTTAAAATGAAATTATTAGTCATACCAATATCATATAAATGGATTAATATTAGCTTTTCAATGTGTAGATCATTTCTCTTTCAATTTCAATTTCTGATAGAAATAGAATTCTTGTTCTTTTCAGCTTAGAAAATTAACTATCTGAAAATCCAGCTGACATGGTAGGTGTCACAGTGTGTTCAGTGTGTAGCAAAACTTCTTTTGCATTCTGACATACACTGAAGCAGTCAGGTTAGCATGTCCATGAGGGAGATGGGCTGTTAAGAAGTGTGTGGTTTTTTGTGTATGGGTACGCAACATACACACACACACACACACACACACACACACACAGAGTGATAAACTTTCAAGACAACCTAACATGGCACCCAGATGACAAGCTCCCATTTTTCTGTTTGAAGCTAGAAAGGAGGTGCCTAGCTCTTTCTAAAACACTTTGTGTGCCTCTGAAGACAAGCTAACCAACCCCCAAATTTTCATTTTGGTATTAACTACCTTTGAACTAAACAGACATATATCAATATCAGCTGAGTTTATCATAACTGCACAGCTAATGTTTGCCAACAAGTTATTTTACATACCTCCTCAAGATCAGAAATGGCAAACACTACTTTTTCCAGGGTTTCCCCATGAATCTCTAAAAATCGTCGGACTGTACCTAGTGGTAGAGGAAATGTCAAGAAAAACAAGTCAGAAAAATGAGAGGGAGCCAACATTTAAGCCTATAATATAGGAGGAATAATAATTAAACATCATTCCCATAACAAATGAAATAACATGAAATAGCAGCAATACCTAAGGTGCTTGCAGGAATGACTGTCTAATTTTTCCACGTGATCTACTTAGCACCACAGGGTAAAAGCAAATTCTTTCTTGATGCATGGAGTTGCTGGTTCTCTAATAACCCTAAAGATGTTGGTAACACTGTGTAGGACTCCTTCTCTCCCCCCACCCCCCAGATGGAATGTGGTGGGAGGAAAGAGATCCATTCCAGAGAACTAAGATACAACTCAGTTCAGATAGCATGAGAAAAAGAGGGTGAAGATAACCACTCCCTAATCTAATAGTTTCCAATGCTTCATGTAAATAGCCGTCTGCTTTAGTTTAGTAGGATTCTGCCTATAGATCTAAAGTAACAAAAAAATCTGCTTGGAAGAATCACTACATATCCTTATTGGGTTTTGCTGTGTTGTCTGTACCCATTACCCTTTTTGAATTTGGGGCTGATTTTTGAGGGGTGAAATTGACTTTGATAAGTCTGATTTACAGAGGAGTCAGCATTTTCCTGTATTTATATTCTACCTTTCCTCCAAAAGCTGAAATCAGACCTGAATTGCCCGTCTTGCCTAAAATGATTCATAGAGAAACATTGTCACATAAAATGGGCTGAGAAAGATAGGCTGACCAAAGTCATTAAGAGCACTCAATGACTAAATGCTGAGTCCCACCCACCCCTCCACATTTAACACCTTAAACTACTATACTCTATTGGCTCTTACATCTCATATCCATTTCTCATTTACTTAGTCCCTTAATTCCTCCAAATGAAATAGCACCCACTGCGGAATCCATGAAAGGGATGCTAACCTGAGTTTACCACACCTCTATTATTTCATCGATGGATGAAAGGCAGCATTTCAGGAATTGTAATCTTATTTTCATGTTAATTGTCACAAATCATCTTTTTTAATCAAAACAGAAAACCATACAAAAGAGATCTGTAGATAGTAGAACTACAGAACAAATAGAGAAGTCAATGGACAGAAGCATCTGCAGAATCCAGATGTTTTATCAGAATGCTCAAACAAGTGTTGCAGAGCAAGCTCTGCCCTTTACATTTATACATGTGATATTGCAACATGTGCATAAAAAGGGGTAGAACTCTTGTTGTAATGCTATTCATCATTGACCCTCTTGCATAATTACTTTTGTTAATATCCCATCTTTATTATTTTTAACAAACAATTCAAAGTGGCAAACATATCTAATATTCCTTCTTTCTACTATTTTTCCCACAACAATAACCCTGTGAGGAGAGTTGGGTTGAGTGAGAGTGATTGTCCCAAAGTCTCAAACTGGGAACTCTGAATCTTTCAATTTCTACCTGGTGCCTGAACCACTGGACCAAACTGTAGAATGATTTTCCCATTGTCAGAAGTTTTTAGAAAGGTGGATAAGACCTAGTCCTTTCCCTGGGCCTTTGGGCCAGGATAAGAAGAGTTCTCAATTTGATCAGCTACAGAAAATGTCAGTTTTAATAGCCACTGTATTGTTTAATGCATTTTGTATTGGTTGATTATCATTTTCCTTTCTTTTCTTCTTGTATGCTGTCTAGAGTCATATGATCTGGCCACAGATACCTTAATAAGTAAATAAAGCAAGTTTGGGTACGTATTTGTATTTACAAACACTTTATTTTTAACTTATTTTTGTAACATAAACGACCCAATTGAATGCCAAAATCTAAAATAGAAATACAATTGTGTTATTATATTTTTTGCACCATTTGCATTTTATAAAATACAATAAACAGCAATGTCTAGCCATGCTGGCTAGGGCAAAACTTTGAAGGTTGATGCCAGTCAACCTGATCTAATTTATATAGAGTATGTGGGTCCAAATATTGATAGACGCTTGGGTATTCCCTGAAATGAATTAGAGAAGATTCCACAACCATGCAATTATTACTAGTATGTATTGATACTTTTTATATATTTATGACTGAAATACAATGCATAAATTTCGACAAAATCTTTGGTGTATACTTTTAAATCAGACCTGGTATCTCATAACTTACACATTCACTTTGCCCATCATTTTGTGGAGAAATGGTAAATAAGAGAAGGAGCAAAAATCAATGCAAGGTAAAAATGTGTGAATTTTTAAAGAGGTAGAAAGATGCACGATAAACCTCAACATAATCTGACTCTTTACATCCCTTAATATCCCAGAGTGTGGTGATAATATGTGGGATAGAATATCTCAGAACTCAAAATAAGTAAAATTTCAACCTCATTTACTCCGGTGATATCATTCAATCACTTGCACTTGTGACCAGACCCCTGGAAATATAAACATAAACATTTACCTCTTCTGGCCATGAAAGATTGCCCACCTACCCTTGATCCACCATTCTATAACACTTACTTGTTGATATTATTACATATTCTTTCCTTGCCTCCATTATTTTTTTCTTCTTCTGCGATCTGTTTTTGCTCTACAAATAGATTGTAAGGTCTTCAAGGCAGAGAGATCTGATCTCTAAAATACCAGTTATATAAAACAGCCACCCCTTCAAGGATACTTACGCAATGCTATGTGAGTTGCATCCACTAAAGGATAACCACGTTTCATAGTGTTTATCACGCAGAATCCCACTGAGGACATTGCTTGTTCCCTAAAATAACATCGGTAAAGAATAATTTCAGCAAGGCATAAGAACCTCAATTCTACTAAGTCAAAGCATATGCATGCCAATTCTCCTGAATGTATTTATTTAGGACAGAATAGCTATAGCACCATTAAGAGTTGGTTCTATAACCATTAAGGATAGAACTCTTAATGGTGATTAAGATCACCAATCAAAGCTGGTTCCTAATTTTTTGGGAGGGGTGGGGGAAGCAAGTCTTTTGGCCTACTTACAGAATTAAAAATGGAAGAACATTCAAAGATGATTTTAAAAATGTGTATTCTGGATAGAAAAAAATGGTTGTTCTGAAAAGTGTAGGGAAGTTATAAAATTTTAAAGAAGAAATGCAAGAACTGAAATTATACAAACATCTTAGCCCTTAAAGTGTAGTGAGTGAGAAAGAAATATAAAATTATCCCATGTTGATTCTCTTTGATACAACAAAGAGAAAGCAGTAACTTTCAAGTTTCTGTTCTTATACCCTGCGGCAACGGAATTCTAGTCTGTTTCCTGAGCTGCACTACCTCAAAAGGACTGGCAAAAAAAAAAAAAAGAATCATTTGGATTCCTTTCTCCTTCATGTTGCTCTTAGATATGGAGATAGGGAGAGACAGTATTACAATAGGAAGGGGAAATGCACTCACTCACACAAATATGCATTATAATCCTGGTTTAATAGTTCACCGCTTTGTGTTATTTGTAAAAAAATAATAAAGGCAGGATATAAACAAACAAACAAACAAACACATACATCCATACTAATATAGCAAAAGGTAAAATTTGGATCAAAGTCTAAAAATGTGGCAAAACCAAACAGATAAAAAATAAAATTATATGCAAATTCCTCAAATGAGGAAAGTACAAGCAAAAAACATTAAACATTACAGGATTTAAAAAAGAATAAAAGGAAAATAAATGTTCGACTATTCTGGATGGATAAAATGGTTGTGGTGATGCAATTATCTGGACAACTACTGATTTTATAAACTAAATTCAAATAAACTTATAATGAATTAATTTCAATTTAATATGAATTCTAATATGAATCTTTCTACTTTAGATCCCTTGGACAATCTTACCACTATTCCCATCCTTCCCAAAACAATGTCCAGTGATTCAATATTTGGCCTAGAGGAATAGAATACTGTAAATGCAAAAGTAATTTGAAAGGAATTTGAGAAAATTATACACTAAGAATATTCAGATGAGCCTAGTTTAGCAGTAGCGAGTCAGTCCAAGAAAACCAGAATGGTGACTGACTCACGAAACCTATTATTATTATTATTATTCAGTCCTAGATCTAAGATTAGGGATATTACTGAAGCATCTCTTATATTTTAAAAAAATGTGGAAAATCTTGTAAATCAGAAAAAGTTTGCATATCATATTCCAAGTGGTGAAAAACAGGCTTTACATATCATGGTAAGCCATAATGTGCTTGTTTGATTTTGACTTATTAAGTTTGAACCAAGTTACTGTGATTTATAAACCACAATTCATGGCTTAGCATGACATACAAGTAACTAAACAACAAAGAATAAGGGATGTGATCTGCAAGGGGACAAAGATGTTGACTGGAACTGGTATTACGTTCTCATCAGCCCTAAATTAAAGTTTAATTGGCTCCAGGTTCTGCAGCACTGGAGATATTTCTGGTGATTTCTGTTTATTTCAGAAAAGGAAGAAAGAATTAACTAGGCAAAGTACTGAATATTCTACTGATATGAACACCTCCTCCCTTTTCCTGTCCTCCACATCACACTTAATACTTTTGTTTCATTCCTATCTTTTATTATATTCTGTTGCTCAGAGGAATATGCATAATTTTTGTAATCTACTCCTAATATTGGACAACTAATATTTGGGGTGGGGTGGGGAAGACAATTAAAATTACAGAAGTACATAAGAGGAAGGTGGTGGCATGTGTCTGTAAAAGTAATTTCACAATCAGCTAGATTGAGATACAGGATGTAACAGCTGTGGTTTCTAAGCTATTTGCAGGTGTCTATTAGGCCATCTAGGTCACATTATTTCTTTCAAGAAATAATCGTTTAAACTGGCAGCTGGGCCAAAAAATAGAAATGAAAAAGCCATATTCATGCAACTATCCCAGAAGCATTTTTCCCAAATATGAAAAGCAGCTCTATCCTGATCAAGTAAAGTCAGGAAAAAATTTAGATTGTTGCCATCTTGTTGAATTTCAGGAGCGTAGATGGATTGGTAGATCTCACTCAGGAATCATTGTGTGGAAAAATGATTTAAGATTAATTTTGAATTAATGTGAAGTCAAAAATCTCTGCATTTGGTGGTTTCCATCCCTTTTCTTGAGTCCTTGGGCAACTTCTTTGCCCTTTATCCTCACCAATGCATCTTCCTCAGTGTTTTGTTGCTTGCTGTATCTATCACCATCTGTTAATAGGCTGATCCTGTCATTTTTGACATTAAGGCACATTTAAACACCTCTGTTTTTATACTGGTTGCAGGCTACATGAACTCCATAGTTTGCATGCAATCCATGTTTCTGGGTTGTAGAGAAGGTACTTGCCTGTCAAAGAAGAGACATGCTTACTTTGCAAATTGAAGGATGTTGCGGTAGCAGCTGTACAAGGAACTCTCTGCTGCTGTTCGGTATCGGCTTTTATATTTTGGTCCCACAGTGTGAATGATGAAGCGGGCAGCAAGATTAAACCCCTTGGTCATCTTTGCTTCCCCTGTCCGACATCCTAGTAAGAAACCAGAACAAGATGAGCAATGTCAAACAAATGGCAACCCAAGCATTTTATTTACTCTAAATCCTTTATACTCATGGATGGGCTTGGGCCCAGGGACTTTACACACCAGGGGTGGGCAATTCATTTTCCCAAGGGGCCACATGAAAAACTGGGACTGTTGTGGAGGACAAAAACCAAAGCTCCCACCCCCAACCCCACGTGGGTCTGGATATGGCCTGTGGCCTGTAAAATGCCCAGGTTTGTTATACACTATAGCTACTTTTTGTTGCTGTCAAGTTCATCCTGCTATAACTATTTGTGTGCCATCCTGCTATACCTATTTGTTAGCTGACTGGGATTTATGGAAATTATAAACCAATGTTGATAGATGGAAACTGTCTAGAAAAGTCTAGTTTAGGATTACAAGTCTTCTAATGCCAGGTCAACTTTTGATAAAACATCTTGAATGAAAATACTGACCTGGCACTTATTACAAGACCTGCTGGAGGAAAGAGGAAACAGAGTTATTCCTAGCACTGCCTGCCAGGTTACACCAGATGCAGTCAGTAAGCCATCAAGTAGTGGGATAGGTCTGAGAACTTGCTATTGAATTTGGACGGCTCTAAAACAAAATGTTTGTCTACTTTTCATGAACTGCACAAGAATCTCTTTGCCTGAACTAGAATCTGATCTTGCAGTGCAATACTCTAGACTATTTGTTCCAAGAGACTTAAATGACCACTGTGAGGTCACTTATTAGTGATTCAGGTTTTCTGTCCATCAGAGAATCATAGACCTTTTCCAGTTGAAAATTGCATTTCTTGCTTCAGCATCGATTCTTTTCTTTAAAACTGGAAACATCTCCCCGGAATCAAGTTTCTATTCTAAAACATGAAGAAAACTAAACACCTCTTCCAATACTTAGTAATTTCATTCCATTTCTTTCACATATCACCTAGGTGATAATGAATTTATTGCATAAAGATGGTCATTTAATTTTTAAAAATGCAATTGTGGCTAAGTAATTTGTGACAAATGTTGTGGCGCTTGGCATCCTTGACCTCTACAGCCACGTATCCTGAAGTATCCAACAAGGGGGGAAAAGAATCACTGAAGCAAAGCTCATTTTATGAAAATTGACATATTATTCTGACCTTTAAGTTTCTGTAGTTCAACTTTTAAGTCAGGTCCCGCATGCATGGAGATACTTTCAGACACTGGATTCTTATCTGTCAGGGACTCATTGCTGGTGTTTACTATAGCTGTGCAGTTCAGCAATGCTACGTCGCCTCTCCTTTGAAAAGATTACAATTCATTAACAATGTAGAGGAAAGTAGGATCAAAGCTATTTTCATATAAAAAGGAAGCTCTCCGTCTAGTTATTTGTTTCCCATAGCAGTACTGATTAACCAGGTAGACAGCAATGGAACACAGCCAAGATTTGCAGATTTTAACATCTGATTATTCTCAGAAAATACCTTTCTCCTTTTTAGTTTTTTTATAGAACACTATACCACCTGTTATGAATAGAAGAATAGCCATCATATCCAAAACACATACTTTAATTGCCCTAAAATGTATTAAGACTCTGGAAGTCCTCAAAAGAGAATGTATACTTTTAAAATGAAAACTGAATTAAAAGAGGCCAATCAATATGTTCATGTTTATAAATGAGAAGGGTTAAGAAGAGATGCAGAGCATGACTCCTGGAATTCTTTCCAACACCCTTACCTGCAGAGGTTATAAGAAGCTCTGTTTTCTTCTGAAAAACCAAGCACCTGTTTGTGTATGCCTATGCTGTTCTGACATTTTGCATCTGCTTTTGGATACTGAGCAACTGTCTTATGCAGTCACATAATCACCATTTCAGCTTCCAACAAACAAAATCAACAGGAAAGACTTTAGGAGGTTGCAAATTATTGGTTGTACTTTAAATTATCAATGATCCAAATAAAATAGTGATCATGTGAACGCAGGATGCAGTGACCCTGTGGGTTCACCTAATGATGGAATTGCTGGAACTGCCACTGTATTTTGGCATAGTCATGTGATGTCATGCCTTATGATTGCATCACTTAGCAACAGAGTTCCCATTCCCAATATCCTTTGGTAAGAAAGCCTGTTTCATGCAGAATTACATGATCAGAAGGGAGAAGAGAGAGAAGTCAATAGTCTTCCAAGTGACTGCCCAAATGCCTCTTTCAATTTTTTTTTCTCCAGAGCCCTGCTTAGTCCAGACATTTTTCAAATTTCATTTTTCTTTTACCAGATTCTCCTATTATACCAAATTTGGTCCCATTTTGAGCTATTTTTGGAATATTGGAAAACAACAAGCACTATGATAGCAGCCTATCAATAAATCCCAAATGTCTCCTTCACTCGGTTTTAAATACATAAAATATGTCACCAAACTGTCCTCAGTGTCATGAATCACAACTCTTATCAACCCAATTTGTTTAGTTGTAAGGAATGATAAAGAGAAATATAGATTCTTTTATAAGCTTCACACAAAATTGTGAGGATTTGTTCTTACACAGTCAGTAAAATAAATAAACATAATCAAAACATTTTCTTTTTTAAAATACTGAAGGTTTTTTTTGTGAGCTTGTAACTCATTCTTGCTAGTGGAATGAATCTGACATAAATCTAAATGTTTGATATTGTTTAATGACTATTTAAGATAATGAGATGCAAACTTACCATAATATTATCTTTGCATTGATGTCTTCCCTATATGGAAAGGGTGATCGTACATCAGCTTTTCCCCCTTTGATTGATAAATGAGAGCTTTTTGATTGGTCCTCATTGTGGTAGTTAGACCATCCTGGCAAAGTATTAATATCCACAAAATGGGAAGGAGCTCCCAAAGGATCCATGGAATCACTTATTTCAGTTCACTTCATAAGCACTTCACTGCTTATTGAAATATTGCTGTTGTTTCACATTAAAATATAGATCAAAATAACAATTTAGTGTGTTTAATACACTCTGATTATTCATCTTTAAATCAATAACTCCATCCATACACCATTTTAAATAATCATTTAGTATGACATACCTAAAATAAAGTCATACAAGTTTTGAGTTTGTGCCTGGAATATCAATATTACCTGGAATATCAATTTGTGATTTCCATTGCCTAGTTTTAAAGAAGCCAACATCAAATCTTAGTTTCTATAACTGTCTAGTTGAAATAAAACAAAATATGGATTAAAAACAACTCTAAGCCCTGTTTATGTCAAAAGAGAGGAAGACACACAAAAACTTCACTTTTTCCCCATAACATGACAGGAAGTCTAAGTGTTAGACATGTGAGTCTAAGATCTTGCCCAGCTTCTGTATACCATACAAGAAACCATTGTTTTATTAGATGGGCAGAAATCTGCCTTCAGAGTTCTTTGGTGTTTTTTTTAATTGCTGGAATTCTATCAGGAGAACTGGGGAAAATATTAACTCAGGTAAGGGTCATACGGTAAGAATTAATGAAGAAAGTGGCTATGAGCACACATTTAGCTCAAATATCAAAGTTAAGATCACCAAATATTTCGCACACAAAAAATCCTTGGTTTTTATTTGTTCCACCTTAATTCCATCTGGGATCTGCCTGAAATAATTAAAAGATGCGACAATTTTTGAACTCTTATGATGGAAATACTGAACAATATGTGGTCAAAATTGTTTATAAATTAAAAGTTATGCATTTGGTCTCTTTTATATTTTTTAAACAAATCACAGAGCAATCTGCGTTAATATTTTAAAACCCAATTAAAATCTGGTGATTTTAAGTGTCACAGCAGAGGCACTGAAACTTCTTCAGATCTGTAAGTGTTGTGATTAATTTTGTGCAGGTAGAAGCAATCTATCATTTGTGGCTTCAGGTGGATCACATGGTAATAAATGTAAACCTATGGCTGCAATAAATCTTATATGGTTAATATGGCTCATTCTACGGAGCTGTATGTGATCCATATTTTGACAGTGGTTTCAATAGTATTGCATATGAAAATCCATAGGTATCTGCCTCAAATCCCATGTTTGGGCAACAAGGCAGTATCAATTTGTTGGAACCATGAGAGTTATAGTTCAACATACACACAGATTGGAACGAACTTCAAAATCTCCACAAAATCATGAGGATTTTTAAAAAACATTTAATGGGTTCAATTTTTACCCAGAATCCACCTTAAATAATCTAAAATCATATTGTATTGCTATTTATATTATAGACGTATACATACATATACAATTCATAAAAGCTTTATATCAATACTATAATTATATTATTAAATGTATATAATCCTAAACGTATCGATATTTCTATTCTATTCAAATTACCTAGCCGCCCAACTCCAATGGAATACCGCCAGAAGAAGTCGTCCCTGAGAAGTTTAGCTTAAAACTTGACATTTCTTCGGGCAGCATGCAGGGTTGCAGCCTTTTGACTAACAGCAAAACTCATGCACCCGAATCTC
>JANHGD010014988.1:0-14630 GCA_027560375.1 Imantodes cenchoa
ACAAAATAATTGAAGCTTATTTGATGGTGGCTTGCTGATATTGTTGGGAAAGTCAGTCCCATATTCCAGAGCTGTAGTCCCTTCCCTCCCCTCTCCTCCTCGCCCTTCCCCACCTCACCTCCCCTTTCCTTTCCTCTTCTTCCTTTCCTTTCCTCTTCTTCCTTTCCTTTCCTTTCCTTCCCTTGCCTTCTTCTTTCTGTTCCTTCCCTTCCCTCCCCCCTCTTCTCCCCTTAGGGCTCCAAGCAGAAACTTGGAGTCACACGCATGGGGTGGGGAGGCAGGAAGGAGGCAAGGCTTGCACGGGTGACAAAATGGAGAGAGAGAAATGTGGGAAACTGCGCACACAGAATGGAAGAAAGGCAGGAAAGGCTGAAAGTTAGGCTGTGTGGGGAAAGCAAGAGGATAGGAGTCTGCGGGCAGGGGGAGAAGCACAGAGAGGCAGTTTGGGGCTCAGGCAACAAGAACTTGGAGCTGGGGGGGGGAGGCAAGGCTCGCAAAGGTGGCAGAAAGTAGAGAAGTGGGGGAAGCCAGGTCGGAATGAACAGCAAACTCCAGCTGCCCCCCACACTGGATGCTGTTTTTTCCCACAGACCACCAAAATTTTCTCGCGGACCACCGGTTGGTAACCTGTGCTTTAAGGCATCATCCAATTTCCCTACATTGGTGTTATTTAACAAATTTTACAAACCTCTCTTGCATTCCAACATCACTAACCTAAATGCCATGGGGAAAAAACCCACTATGAGTTGTGACAAGATTACTGAGTACAGTAATGACTCTACTGCACATGAGCTAAAACTCTTCAACTAACACACCTCAGCCCTCCTACCTTCCAAGAATATTAAAACCACACACACTCTGGGCAGTACAACCAGCTGCTAACCAATTGTAGAACACAACAAGTTGCAACACTCGGGCGCGGGGCAGTTAATCTTGTCTTTGTTCTCTTACATCAGACTTTGAGTATGCATCCAAGGTGTACCTGTCCTGTTCATTCAGTATATCAAGCATCAGCAATATTCACGTGGTTACTGAACACAAAACAGAAAGTACTCCCTTTATTGTGCTGAAGACCTTGCGGCCTAATTCAACTTTATGGGCCAGAGTTCTACATGGGAGAAACAGATGTGATCAGCGTTCATATTCTGCTGTATCCCACGGGCAGCTTACACACTTGTTTGGCATTGCTTAGAGAAAATCCAACATTCACATGCAACATTCTAATCCACATCTGACAAAGTGGTATCCTGAGATGTAGCCCTAATCTGGTAAAGCACAGGGGATGTACAATGAAAAACAGACGTTCTGGCATTCCAAAGAAGCCAGTTGTAAAAGCTGCAAGTTTGATTTTGGATTCCCTTCAATTGGCACACACGATAATGGATGAGATTAGGGCAAAGGTAACACCCCCAGAGCTAGTTTGATCAATAACTATAGAAAAAGCTCTAGGCCAAGAGACCCTCTCTAAGAAAAAAGGTTGAAAAGCAGTCTCAAACTCCATTTTTCACCAGACAGAATTCAGAGTTTAAAATCCAGCCTGGACCAGACAACAGTTAAGAAATAAAAGCTGCTGAGCGGGTCAGTCCGAAGTCCAGAAACCGCAGCAAAACCTCCCCGCTGGGAAGAAGAGGCACTTCTGGAAAGCAGAAGCCAGCCGGCCTCTTTCTTGCCTGCTTCCCCCGCGCCCCCTCCTCTGGCCAGCTGCAGTTCTGAAGTCTGCATAAATTTCTCAGGAGGAGGAATTCCTTCAGACAAACGAACAGCTTCGCCGCCGCTCAGCCACGCGCTTTCCCGGCCACCCTTCCTTGGAAGGCGGGACCTTCGCGCTGCAGGCCAAGTGGGCTCCGGGGAAAGGAGGCGCCTCCCCCGACCCGGCCTTCCCGCCGCCGCCCGGCTCTCTTCTGCCGCGCTCTCCGGGCAACCTCTGCTGGGGCGGGCTGAAGAGATTTCGCCGCTGCCAGGAGAGCCGTGTTTCCCCCGCCGCGTTTCCTCGCCTCCCCTCGGCGGCCACCGCCGCCATCCCGACCGCTTTGCTCGACTCGCAGGAGCCGCCCGGACCCCTTCGCGCCAACCCGGCCGGACCTTCGGGGGCGGGGGGAGGCCTGGCCTCCGGCGCAGCGGACTGAGCGGACGTGCCACTTCTCGGCAGCCACGGAGGCGACAGCCCCTCGGCCCGCCCCGCGCCTGCCCGGGAGCCCCGACGGCCGAGCCGCACCAGGAACGCCGCCGGCCCCGAGAACGACCCCCGCTCGCGCTTCCCCGCTCACCCCTCCGAGGCCGCTCCCGGCTAGCGAGGCCTCCGGCTTCCTGAGACGCGACTTGAGGCTCTTCATGGTGCCGGTGCCGGTGCCGGAGCCGCCGCCTCCCGGCGGGACGGAGCTCCCCGACTTCCCTCAGCCGCGCGGGAGGAGCGCAGGCGCCGTGTCAGGCAGCCTGGGCCAATCGGGCCGCGAGGGGGGCGGGACTTCCTTGGCTGGCCTCCGGACTGAGCGGCTGCCGCGGGGCCGTCCTGCCGGGCGCCTGTAGGTGAGACCTCTTTGCAATCAGCACCACCTGGAACTGACTCCAAAGGAAGAGCAGCACAGCATCACAACTCCATTCTTAACTCCCAAACCTGGCCCAGAAAAGATATCAAAAGTCATTGAGAGATCAAGGACAGGCAGGATAGAGGTGCCAAACCCAGCTCCTGTCAGAGGTCAATGCATGTGAGGTCAATGCTGCTTGAGGCCATATCCAGACCTGACCCCCGACCAAAGGGTTCTGAATAACCTGCTTCCTCCAGTGTTCTCTGAAATGGCAGTGCAACCACCTTTTCAACATCCTTCCCTGAAAAGGAAAAATTGGAGACAGGACAGACATTCTCTAACATGGTGGGTCTAATAATGTCTTCTTGCAGAGGGGGTAAATCACCACTTACTCAACCAATGGTGACATCCCCCTCTGCATTAACATCTGTTTCATGTTTGGATCAGTGGATGGTGATTGGTGAACGTATTGGACTATGGGTGGCCCATAGAGAAAAGGGAGAATTGACTACACTTACTTTTGCATGGGAAACCCAGAGCTGGTTTTGCTGCTTCTGTGCCAAAGTGGTTTATTCAGTAAAGTTTTATATTTTTGGTAAAATAATGTCCCAGGAGTTCCTTTTTCTGGATGTTCCAACTGGAACAGTTGACATTAAACCAGCCTTGAGATGTTGACAGTCAACAAAAAAACGGATGGGGGGGGGGTCCAAGCCAGGGGAAGACCCCTCTTGAGAGGTCCTGGTGGCAGCTCAAGCCAAAGCCAGGATGAGGGCAGCCAGCGCATGCCCCAAACAAAGCGGGGAAGCTGGAGCAACAGCCCAAGCTCAAGGGGGAGAGTGCAACAGAGGGACGCTGTCTGGTCCCCAAGGCCTGGTGAGTGAGTCATGTGAGAAAGGCAGCAGATGAATCAGAATTAACCGATCCCCCCTGGGGTCACAATGACCCTGGGGAGCAAGTGGAAGCTGGGCGAGTAGCCGAGTGGATGACCCAACTGAGTGGAAGTTCACAGTTCACAGTCTGTCAATGGAACAGCGAAGGGAGAAGTTTAGTGGGCTGATAGTCCAAGGAGCCATCCCACAGAGGGCAACCACCACGGGAACTGGGATGGGTGCCATGAAATTGCTGCTTACCCTGCCTCCCCCCCTCCTGCAACCAATGGTACTGACCCCACTCAGAGTAGTGGAAGCCCTCCGCCAAACGACAGTTGCTCCCATCCCTGCCACCTCCCCACTGATGGGGCAGTGGCCAGCATACGCAGACCCAGAAGCAGCCGGCGTCCCCAGTCAGGCACCCCTGGCAGCAGTGGGGTTGCCACCTGGATATGTCTTGGTGCAAGAATATCAACCGCCATCTCCGCTAGTGGTCTGGTTTGATGGGCAACGCAACAACTTGGCCTATTTCCTGATCCAGGTCTGGAACTAAATGAAGCGCCATGGAGGGATGTACCAGGATGACCATACCCAGGTCAATGCTGTTACATCTAACCTAGAGTGCTGCAGGATGGCGGGTATCTGTCCGGCTTGAGAGCTGCAAGACCTGGACATTTTCATGCAGGCATTGTGGGACAGATTCGAAGACCCCACAGCAGCCCAGTGAGCAGAGATCTGCATCCGCTCCCTATGGCAGGGCAAGCAGCCAGTGGCAGAGTACATCCAAGACTTTCGCAGGCTGGTGACTCATCTGAAAGATCGGCTGGTCTATCAATTCCAGGAGTGGTTGAAGAAGGAGCTGTATCACAACTGCCTACCCCAGGGGATACCCCATGACCTTTGAGTGTGGTACCAGTTAGCCATGAATGTGCAGCTCAACCTGATGGAATACCAAAAACCTGAAGCACTGTTTGCTGCAGAGCCAGTTTTGAAACACCCAAACCCAGAGAAGCTTTTTGTGATCCAGGCAGATACCAATGTGGCAGTTTGGGCGGTTTTACTCCAGATGAATGAAAAGGTGGAGTTGCAACCCTGTGCCTCTACATCTCACAAATTATCTGACACAGAGATGTTGGCCATTTGGGAGAAGGAGGCTTATTCAGTCAGATGGGCCCTTCTGACATGGAGGCAGTTTTTAGAAGTTAGTAAGTTCCTGTTGTGGCCTGCCAGCTGCCAGCGGAGCTGGCGGCAGACTCAAAAGATGAGGAGGTTGGGGAGGAACTTGGGTCAGTTCTGGAGTCTTAGGAAGGCTCTGATGGTTGCTCTGTGTTGGATGCAAAGACAGAGCCAGGGTCATCCAACATATCCCAGCCACTGGAGAGGCAGTTTGTCTCCTACCTCAACAACCCTCTACTAAAATGGAGCAGCTTCATGCAGAGAACACTCAGCTCACCCAACAGGTAGCCTTGCTGGTAGCACAGGTTGCACAGCTTCAAGCTACCTCCACAGAGGAAATGCCCAGTAGCAGTGCCTGATAAATTAGATAGCAACCAAGCTATGTTTCTAGCATTTTTGGGACAGTGACAGCTGTTTATCAGCCTGAGAGCTAAAGACTTCCCCACTGACCCTGGTGGGGTCTCTGGCACTGTGGCCTGCTGGGCCACAGCCCTGCTGGTCCAGGCTAGCCCTTTTCTGGATGATTTCCGGGGGTTTTGTGACCACCTCAGGCTGATGTATGAGGACCCCATTAAGGCTCAGATGGGTTTTCAGGCTACCCGATGCCTGAAAACCCTGAAGCAGGGCCAGTGTATATAAGCGAGTTTAGGCTGCTTAGCCAAGATTCAGCATGGAACAAGGTTGCCCTCATGGATGCTTTCCAAGATGAGTTGTCGGAGAAGTTGCAGGATGAGCTGGCCCATGTCGACATTCCTCCGAACCTCAACACACTGGTCCATATTTGACTCGATTGACACTCGATTCCAGCAATGGGGGAGTTGCCATGCCTCCGAGGAGTCTTGAGTGGTCCCAGTCATGTGCAAGATCCCGGCTCTGTGGGAGGAGCCATGGAATTAGGTGCAGCCAGGCCCCACCTGTCGGTGACCGAGAAGAATGGATGGTACTCAGGGGGGTTGTATTTCTATTACGGGGAACCTTGCCACAAGAAGTGATGAGGGGTGTCAGCTACTGGGCCTGCCCCAAAGCCACAGAACATCCTATCAGGAAACGCCCCGAGCCCAACCTATTGGAGGTACTAGGTTGGGCACGCACGAACACCCATTGGACATTGCCCCTGGACACACACCCCCAGCACTTGATCCTGGCAGCACGAGTGTTCCTGTCCAGTAGTCAACTCAGGGGCCACCCTGACACTGTGTTTGTGGCCAGATGTGCTGTTCCTCACTGCCCAGTGGACCCACCTCTCCTCATGGACAGGGTGCTTCTGTCTGGGCCAATTAAAGCTGCCACACAACACTTGTGCCTGGCGATTGGCTTCTCATGAGAAAGTGATCCAGTTTTACATCACCTCCGGCCTGCATTTCCCCATGGACATGGGCTTGGCTTGGCATCAGGCTGCACTAGATGTTTGATCAACCTAACCATGGTCCTGAAACTGGGGATCAGAGTGAAAAGACTGGCCCACCTGATCTGGTTCGAACAGGTCAATGGGTTCTTATTGGGGGGAGCCTATGCCACCTGACCAAACCAGTAAGTCTAGAGCTAGCAAATCACTGGGAAGTAATTCGATTTGTAATAACCCCCAAAATGACAGATGCAGTCATACTGGGATTCTCCTGGCTAGACAAGTGGGGACTGACCATCCGGTGGCAAGGGGGCAGCCTCCAGACTTAGGATAGCAAGGGGACACCAACTCCCTCCACACCAGCAAGTAGAAACACTGTCCACACAGGGAACCCTCCCAAAGAGCCCACCAGAACATCTGGCAGCCACCTCTGACAAAACCCCAGAGGCCAAACAGATCCGGAAGGAATATCATGACCTCGCAGAAGTATTCAGCGAGGCCAAATGTGACATCCTGCCTCCCCACTGTGAGACAGACTGCGCCATTAAAATCATCCCCAAGGCAAAACTACCCAAGCCCAAATGTATGCCACGGCGCCCCAAGAAATGCAAATAATGTGCAAATACATAGGCAAAAACCTAGCAAGGGGGTTAATCGAGCCAGCCAAGCTACAGGTCATAGCACCACTCCTCCACAAAGAAAAAGAAGATGGACCTATGAGACTGTGCGTTGACTTTAGGGGAATAAATGACATGTGGGTACACAACCTATACCCCCTCCTCCTCATGAAGGACATGCTATCTCCCTAGCCAAGGGAAAGGTTTTTACCAAATTAGACCTCAAAAAAGCCAGGGGTGGTTTCTAAAAATTTTTACTACCGGTTCTGTGGGCATGGCTTATTTGTGGGTGTGGCTTGATAATCATGTGACGGGGAAGTGTCTTAGTGGTCATGTGACTGAGTGGGCATGGCCAACTCAATGTCACTGACGTCAAGGGTGTCACAAAAAATCTTATCTTTTGTTATGGAAACAATTACGAGGGTGAATCTTGGTGTTCCCATGGCAGGAAAAACAGAACTTAAAAAGAGTCCAAAGTAAATCTTCTAATAACTAATATTTATTTCAAACAATAATAAAAAGAATAAAATCATCCTACCAATTCATTGGACAAGAAGATCGAAAAGAAGAAGAAAGAATAAAGATGGGTGGAGCATGAATACACACATGCGTAGAAACAGAAAAGAATCACGAGATATTATTTATATAATAAACACTTGCATGATAAGAGTCAGGAATACAATGATGTAATGCAATGAATAAATGAAGTGAAATGAAAAAAACTGAAACCACGGCACTGCTATGCCATGTCAGAATAATATATCAGTCCAGGTCAGCTGGCAACTCAAAAATAAATGCAGTGACATGTCCAATGTTACCTGACGACATCCTGATCCAGTCCACCTCTAGGCACCAAGCAGTGCAGGATGTCCAGGTAATGATTAACACCCTTCGACACCACGGTATTTCTATTAATTTTGACAAAAGTCATCTCTCCTGTCTACCTGTCTGATTCATCTCGGGGCCATTGTGGATTCCCTGGAGTGCAGGGTGTACCTATTCCATGAGCAGCAGGACTGCATTTCTGAGTTAATTCATCAGGTGTTGCTGCAGCATAGGAGCCTGCTGAGTCTGCTATCAACACTCCTGGGCAAACTGATTTCCGCCATTAATATAGCCCCTTGAGCATATCTGCATTCCAGGGAACTGCAATGGTTTGTCTTGTCATTCTAGAGGGAGGATCGGGCAACATCAACAGCCAAAGTCTCCCAGTGGTTTACCGCTCGCTCAGGTGGTGGCTGCCCCCGGCTCTTACGAAGGGATGCTTCTTTCAGGAGACTCACCGGGTCAAGATCATGACAGATGCCAGCTTGTACAGTTGGGGGGCCCATACCCAGTCAACAGTTGTCCAAGGCACATGGACCTCATCAGAGTCTTGGCTCAGTATCAACAACCTGGAGCTCCACGCTTTCTTTCTGGCGCTCAAGCAACTGAAACACCTGATTGCCAGATAGCACGTGCTTGTCCTAACCAATAATGTGACTGCCAAAGCCCATATCAAGAGGCAGGGGGGCACCATGTCACGGCAACTCATGTCAGAGGCCAGATCCCTGGATCTTTGGGCAGAGTAAAATCTATTATCGCTATCAGCAGATCACATCTTTGGGGTGTCCAATGTCACAGCAGATTGGCTCAGTTGGACAACAATCAACTAGACAGAATGGAGCCTCCATCCTTCCATCTTTGAAGCTTTGACAGACAGGTTCAGACTGCCAGTGGCAGACCTGTTTTCCACCCTGGAGAATGCCAAACTGCCCAGATTCTTTACCTGGTACAAGACCCAGGGAGCGGAGGGCATGAATGCTCTCTGTTGCAATTGGCCACCCTTCTCTATGTCTTCCCTCTGCTGCCTTTCCTCTTCAAGGTCATCCACAAGGAGGAGGAGGCAGAGGTGTTGCTCCTGGCTCCTCCCTGGCCCTGGAGGGCAGACCTCAAGTCTCTCTTGATTTGTCCACCATTGCTGATTCCTATGACAGGGTCTTCACGAAGCCAGGGGTGGTTGGTCCGCCCAGATCCAGGTACCAACTGACTGATTGGCGATTGGGAGGAGGACCCTGAAGTACCGGGCCATGTCTGACAAGGTCATCTGGATCCTTCTTGCCTCCAGGAGGCCTTCCACTGAATGGATTTACTCAGCCACCTTGAAAGTCTTTTGTTCTTGGTGTTCCAGGGTGGGCTGTTCACCGGTTGAACTGACAATGGCAAAATTGCTAAAGTTCTTACAGAATGGGCTCAACAAAGGGCTGTCCCCCAATACACTCAAGCGGCAGATGGCAGCCTTGTCCTCCGTGTTGTCAGCAGGTTCCCTAGACTGTTTATCACATCACCCCATGATCCGCAAGTTCCTGAGGGGGGCCACCAAAAGGTGTCCACCGGTGGTCCACAGGTACCCAACCTGGGACCTGACCAAGGTGCTCAATTCCTTAACAGCGGCTCCTTATAAGCTGTTACGTCGGTGTCTCTCCGCCACCTTTCCCTTAAGGTGGCATTCCTGGTGACAATTACCTCCGCCAGGCAGAGGCAAACTCTCAGGGTTTGCCACTCTATCAATCAGACAGGACCTCTGTATTTTCCATGCTGACCGTGTAGTCCTGCGTCTGGACCCCACCTTTGTCCCCAAGGTGAATTCCATCTTTTACAGAACTCAGGAACTCGTGCTCCCCAATTTCTGCTGCAACCCCTCCCATACCTTGGAAAGGAAGTGGCGCATACTTGATGTGCGCAGGGCCCTCAAAATTTACCTCAAACGCACATCCCAGCTGCACAGAACAGAGGCCCTGTTTGTGTCCTTCCAACCCAATTCCCTGGGCCAGAAGGCCTCTTCTTCCACCATTGGATGGTGGTTGCATAGTGCCATTTCCAAAGCTTATGACCTTCAGGCATTGCCCAGGCCTAGTAGGATCATGGCACACTCAACACTCAGTGCAGCTATGACAGCGGCATGGTCCACGCAAGCGTCCATTGAGGAGTTCTGCAGAGTGGTTACTTGGGCCTCTCCACCATCCTTTATCCGCCATTACAAAATTGAGATTTACCGTTCAATGGAGGCGGCCTTTGGATGCAGGGTGTTGCAAAGGGTGCACTCACAAGAAGGGTCTTCTGACCAGACTTAGTCCTCCCTATGGACAGACAGCTTTGGTATGTCCCATACTTAGATATTGGCTCCACCCACTATGGAGAAGGGGTGTTGGTGTTCACTTAATACAGTAGCACCGGATATACCCCGTTCCATATTGCTACTGGGAGGGAATTCATCTCAATTCTTCTCTTAGGGTGGTTTAAGGTCTGTCTGGTTTTGTTTTGGGACTGCAAATTGTGATCTATTGTTTTGTGATCTGTTATTTTATATTACCGGGATGTTGGGGGAACACACTCTGATTCTGCATCTCAGTCTTCACCAAAGAGGGGGAAATAGAGGCAAGGGGGGAGATCTACAATTTGGAAGACTCAGTCCTCATTGGCTGGATGGACGGTGTCATCCCATACTTGGATATTGGGTCCACCTTACAAGAAGAGGCGTATCAAGTGAGCACCAATGCTCCATTTCTAGATTTTATTAAATTATTATGATTATTTACATGTGGTTTTTTAGGATAGCAGTCCTCTTGATATGGCCTTCAAATAATCTAAGCAATTAAATGTACAATATCCATTTATAATAAATATTATTTTAGCTACTTCAACTTCCACTACTTTGTACAAGATACTTGTTGATATTGGCCTGGGAGAAGCAGCAGTGGCAAGCGGGATCCCCAGGGAATTCACCTCGGGGTGAAGACCACTTGGGTCACCCTCCATCCCAAGCCGAAGGTGACCTGCCAACCCAGCCTAGGGAGTCCCCAATTGGAGCAGCATGGAGCGTGGAAATTGCCAACTCCAGCCCAACTGCCAAGTATGGGCCTCCTGCCGCTGGGACCAAACCCTCTGGGGTGGTTTTCTTCCCAGGGATAGGATGGGCGCAGTGCCAGTGGATGCCGAGCTCCCCCCTACAGCCCAACCTCACCCCAGGCCATGGGACAGTGCAGCAGGCCCCTGAGATGATGAGCCTGGCTGCGCAGACCCCACCGCAAGTGCGAAGAACCCTCCCCACAGATGGGGTCAGCCCCATAGTGAGCCCATGAGTGCAGCTGGGAGGGGCTCAGATCAGAGGGCCCCCATCTCAATTTGTCGCACCCTTGGCCATGCCTGTCACAGCCACTGCCCCATCAGCCCAAGGGACACCCCCGCTGTTTTGAGCTACATTTGATGGGGACCCCAGGAAGTTAACCTATTTCCTCCACCGGGTATGCTCCTACATTGGCGAATACAGGGCGATGTTCTAGTCAGACTGAAAACTGATTGACAGAATAACCGAGGGGATGAATGAGGGTGAAGCAGCGGATTGGGTAGTCAAGCTCCACGATGAGGCGGCCCCCAAACTGGATGATGTGAATGAGTTCATCCAGTTGGTGAGAATCCAGTTCCACAATGCAGCCAGACAAGTGGATGCCGAGAAGCAAATTCGGGAACTGAAGCAAGTGGGCCACCCAATGAAAGAGTTGTTGTGGGAATTCAGAAGAGCAGCCAGGAAAATGCGGAATTGGTCTGAGTGGCTCTTGGTGCACATGTTTCAAGACATGCTAGATCCCCAGAACTAAAGAAGGCGTCTGAGATCTGGGGGGTCCCTTGTAGCATCCAAGACTGGTATGCCACTGCCATTGCCCTGGACCACATGGTCTGAAGCGAGAAGAAACCTCCTGCTGACTGAGCAGTTAGAAGGTTGTTGGGACGTTGGATTCCTCCCAGGCAAGCCACAGCCTCACGCCCTGAGCCGATAAGGGGAGTGAAATGCTATTGGTGTGGCCAAGCAGGACATCGAGCTTCTGAGTGCCTGGCGCCAGCTCCCCTTGCACAGCTGAGAGCCAGTCCACATCCAGCCCCCAAGAAGAAACCTGTGAGGCCACTGGAGCTGGGGCGCTGGGTCCTACAAGTGGGAGAATCCCCTCCCGCTTCAACGATGGCAAGGCATCGCTGGAGGAGGAATCGGCCCCGAGATGGGATGAAGGGGGCAGTGGTGAAGATGACCCAATGATGAGTGAAGCAGTTCACCCCTTCCTGCTAAAAGCAAGGTTCAGGGTGCCAGAGATGGGGGAGAAAGGGGAAATTGATGCCATGATAGACATGGGCTGCCCAAGGTGTCTAATCAGCAAAGCAGTGGTAGAGAAGCTGGGAATCCACACCAGGCCCCTAGCAAACCCCATCCGATTCCAACAAGTGAGTGGATTGCTGATTGAGGGAAGTCCTGCCACTCTCCTCACCGAGTTGGTGGATATGCAGATGGGCCATCACCATGAACTTATCCAGTTCATAATCGCCCCAAAAATGTCAGAGGCAGTCATTCTGGGGTTGGCCTGGCTGGACAAGTGGAAACCCAGCATAAGGTGACAGGATGGTTACAGGAAGCTAACCCTGCACGTCGGGCCCATTCCCCCATCAGAAAACCAGAACTGCCAAAGGGGGGTTAACACCCAGATATGCAGCCGATCCCCAACTGGCAGCCCCCTGAGGGAGACCACACCTCCAGGGTCCCAGCGGGTGCCAGCCAAGTATCGGGACCTGGAGGGGGTGTTTAGTGAGGAAGATTGCAACGAACTCCTCCCTCACCGGCCAATGGACTGTGTGATAGAGTTCGAACCTGGAGCAATGCTCCCCAAACCCAAAATGTACTCCATGACCCCGAAAGAGCTGGGAGAGTTGAGGAGATGCATCAATGAGAATCTGGAGAGGGGTTTCATCCAGCCTGCAAATCGAGAGTCGCCGCCCCCGTACTCTTCAAACAGAGAAAAGACGGGGGGGGGGAGGGGATTATGCGTTGATTTTCAGAGGATCAGCAGTGTGTGCGTACAAAACACCTATCCCCTCCCCATCATGAAGGACATGCTGAATTACCTAAGGGCAAAATATTCACCAAGCTGGACTTAAGAGATGCTTACTATCGCATACGAATCAGGGAGGGGGATGAATGGAGAACTGCTTTCAACTGCCCCAAGGAGTTTCCAATTCAGAGTCATGCCCTTTGGACTGCAAGGGGCCCCCATGATTTTTTATGCAATACATCAATGAGGTGCTTCACCCCCATCTCTACAAGGGGGTGCTTATTTATTTGGATGATATTCTCATCTACAGAGAAATGTTGGAAGAGTATGTAAAGTTAGTGTGACAAGTCTTGAGAAAACTGCTGGCAGCTAAGCTCTATGCCAAGCTCTCCAAGTGCGAATTCCACAAAACCTCATTAGACTACCTAGGATACCGCATTTCAAAGGAAGGGATAGAGATGGACCCAGGGAACATGAAAGCAGTACTCAACTGGCAGCCCCTTTGCACACACAAGCAATTTCAAAGCTTTTTAGGCTTCGCTAACTTCTATTGGCAATTCATCCCAGCCTTCACTGAGGTAACACTCCAGCTGATAGAACTGCTTAAAACTGGCCCATCACCCACCAAGCCAAAGCCCAACCAGCCAATTGGATGGACGCCAAAAGGTGTTTGAGAGGCTCAAGCGACTATTTGCCAAGGAACCCATTTTGCAGCACCCAGACCCAGAGACTGGTTCATGATCCAGTCAGACGCCAGTGACGTGGCGGTGGCAGCAGTGCTGCTACAAGATAATGGAAAAGGCCAACTCTTGCCATGCACTTATGTTTCGAAGAAACTCACAGCGACGGAGAGGAGATGGGCCATCTGGGAAAAGGAAGCCTATGCCATTCATTGGCCTTTGAAAGCAATTCCTAGAAGGGATCAAGGTACTGTTCAAGGTATGGATAGTCCATAAAAACCTCGAGGCCCTGAAAACCCCCAGGAAACTTTCACCCAAACAAATGCACTGGGCACAATATTTTAGGCAATTCAAATTCAAACTGAAACACATTCCAGCAGGAAATAATTTCCTAGCCGATGCATTATCCAGAAAGCCACAATATGACAGCCAAAGAGAAGAGGCGTTCCATCCAGTCATCTCCTCACCAAACAAAGCAGCAGGCATTCCCCTTTCAAAAGGGGAATTGGCAGCCTCTGTCCTCACGAGAGTCCAAAGCAGACAGAGCCAGGAGGAGTGGACTGCAAAATTGAAGGCAGCTGTGCCTAACGACCCCTGGCTCAATGACAACAAAGACATCCTAACCATGAAGGAAGGCTTAGCTTGGAAGGGGTCCAAAATATACGTGCCTGCCAGCCTCAGGTTGGAAGTGCTCCAGTGAAGTCATGACTCCAAGCTGGGGGGACACTTTGGATTCCTAAAAACCCTAGAGCTAACATGAAGGAAATTTTGGTAGCCAAAAATGAAGGCGGAGAAGGAGGACTATGGCAAAAGCTGTGCCACCTGTGCCACCAGGAAAAATCAGCCAGGGAAACCACCTGGACTACTGCAGCAAGTAGCTAATCCCAGCAGACCCTGGGAGGAAATAGCTATAGACTTTATAGTCGAACTCCTAAATAGCAAAGGGAATACGGTGATATGGACTGTTATTGATTTGTTTTCCAAGCAAGCCCATTTTGTTGCTTGCTCTGGATTGCCATCAGCCAGACATCTAGCAAGGTTATTCCTCAAGCACATATATCGCTTACATGGAGTCCCTAAGAGAGTAATCTCTGACCGAGGGGTACAGTTCACTGCCAAGTTCTGGAAAGAGTTCTTACGTTCAATTGGATCCACACAGGGATTATTCAGCTCGGCTTTTCATTCGAGTACAAATGTTGCAGCGGAGAGAGTGAACGCAATGGTGGAACAATACATCCGTTGTCATGTAGACTACCAGCAAGACCATTGGGCGGAGCTGCTGCCATTTGCAGAAGTAGAGTACAACAATGCTGTCCACAGTAGCACAGTAGCCCTTTCCAGATCACCAGCAGCCAAGAGTTCATTCCCATGCTAGAACTACCTACAGAAGCTCCCACCTCAATGTCCCTGGCTGAATGGATGGAGATGCTGAGAAAGGGATGGGAGAATACCAAGAAAGCACTAGCTGAAGCTGCAGAAGCCTACAAGAAGCAAGCAGACAAACACTGATCGCTCCAACCTCCATTCTGAGTCAGGGATAAAGTCTTCTTGTCCACTATATAC
>JANHGD010016108.1:0-14568 GCA_027560375.1 Imantodes cenchoa
GAGGGGACAGATGCCATTTGTTGCGCTTGGCCACAAGGACTGCTATATGCATTCCCACCCCTACCCCTAATCCCCAAGGTAATCAGGAAGATTCTGGAGGAGAGAGCAGAGGTAGTTCTACTGGCTCCCCACTGGGCCAGGAGGGCTTGGTTCGCAGATCTGGTAGCGCTGTCAGTCTCTCCCCCCCAGGCAGATTCCTCCGACAAAGTGGTCGCTTGCCCAGGGATCGATCCAGATCCGGGTTGGCTACAGCTGACCACCTGGCGCTTGAGCGGATCACCCTGAGGGCCCGCAGGGTCCCAGAGGACATTATTCAGGTCATGCTGGCCTCCAGGAGGCCATCCACGGAATGCATTTATTCGGCCACCTGGCAGGCCTTCCACACCTGGTGCGAACAGGCAGGGTACTCCCCGTTAGACCTTATCAACATTCTCCAATTCTTGTGTCAAGGCTTAGCGAAAGGGCTCTCCCCCAACACACTTTGCTGCCAGCTGGTGGCCTTGTCAACTGTACTATACTGTGGGTCCTTAGATTCCCTGGCAAGTCATCCCCTCATCCGTAGGTTCCTCAAGGGAGAGGTCAAACTTTGCCCTCCCCATGGTTCACAGATACCCAACCTGGGATTTGCCCAAGGTACTTAACGCGCTCACAGGGGAAGCGTTCGAACTGCTGCAGTTGGCATCCTTCTGTAATCTAACTTACAAGGTTGTGTTTTTAGTAGCCATTACTTCAGCCCGAAGGACCTCCGAGTTGGCGGCACTCTCAGTGAGACCGGACCTCTGTATCTTCCACTGCGACAGAGTGATGCCAAGATTGGATCCCATCTTCGTTCCAAAGGTGAGCTCTATCTTCCATAGGACACAGGATATCATCCTGCCGACCTTTTATCTGGATCCCAACAATGACACCGAAGCACTGGACATCTACCTGCAGCAGACTTTGGCCTTCTGCAGGATGGAAAAATTGTTTGTCTCCTTCCAGGCCACAACCAGGGGCCAGAAAGCGTCCTTCACCATGGTAGGATGCTGGATCCAGGCAATAATTTCTTTGGCTTACAATCAGCTGTCAATGCCTCGGCCACGTAGGGTAACTGCCCACTCAATGCGCAGCGCCGCCGCCACTGCAGCATGGAATACCTCGGCATCAATTGAGGAAATCTGCTGCGCGGTTACCTGGGCATCCCCAATGCCGTTCGTCCGACACTACAAATTAGATGCATTCGCCTCCGAAGAGGCAGACTTTGGATGGCAGGTGCTGCAACAAGTGATGCAGGAGAGCGGGAACGCCAGCCAGGTCTAGTGGACCCGCCCAGGGGACCAGTTACTTTGGTATGTCCCATCCTTGGAGGCTAGCTTCACCTACTATGGAGAAGGAGTGTTGTACTTACTTGATATGCCCTTTCTCATAGGGTGGAGCTAGCCTTCAAGTCCCCTCCCTGTTTATTCACTGTGCTACAGAAGATGGCTGGCATACCCTTTAATAGTTTTTAATTCCTTGTTACTGTTCTTAAAACTACTGTTAATAAATCGATAAGTTGGTTCAAGGCACGCAGAGTCTGTCTTTCGTCCCTCATTAAATGAGGGGGAACTGAGGCACGAGAGTGCCTTTTATACTTTCCCCAGATTCAGTCCTGATTGGCTAAGGGTGAGTTTATCCCATCCTTGGAGGCTAGCTCCACCCTATGAGAAAGGGCATATCAGGTAAGTACAACGCCCCTTTTATTCCTTGTCAAAAGATCCCAACAGCCAAAAGCTTAGCAAAATTGTTCCTTATACACATTTATGGGTTGCATAGAGTTCCACAAAGAATTATTTCTGACAGGAGGGTCCAATTCACCTCAAAAGTTTGAAGGGTGTTTCTAGCATTACTTGGTACCACCCAAGCTTAAGCTCTTCACATCATCTGATGACTAACGGAGGCTGTGAAAAAACAAATGGGTTGTTTGAACAATATTTAAGATGTTTCATTAATTATCAACAAGATAACTGGACTGAGCTATTACCTTTTGCAGAAGTAGCATTCAACAACTCAGTCCATTCTAGCACAGGATACACCCCTTTTAAGGTAGATACAGGCCAAGTTTTCATTCCCTTGCCAGAACTACCAATGGAAACACCCGCCATCCTCTCCCTGAAGAAATGGATGGAAACCCTACAAAACAAAATTCTTGCAAACACTACAATCCTCAAAGAAACTAGACCCAAAATTTGTGGGTCCATTCCCAATCACTAGAATCATCAACCCAGTGACAATAGAATTATCACTCCCCAAAACACTCAGACAAGTAAACCCAGTTTTTCATATTAGCCTACTAAAAAGAGAAGTCACATCCTCACTTAGACCCAAGAACCTGCACCACCTACACCCATAATGGTTGAAGGTGAACAACACTTTGAAATCAAGGCTATCCTTGATTCTAGAAGCCATCGAGGAAAAACCCAATACCTAGCTGCATGGAGACACTTACCCCCTTCCCAAAATGAGTGGGTGGACAAGAAATATGTCATTGCTCCCACATTCTTAAAGAAATTCCATACCAAATACTCTAACAAACCCCGCTAACATACTATAATGAATCTTTTTCTTTTATGTATCTCTTACAGGTGGACCTATCTTTCTTCTAAGGAGGGTGGCATGTCAGATCCCTAACGTCATGCTGCCATTCAAATGGAGGGAGGTGGAACATGGGGATAAGTTGTATTTTATAACCTTTATCCCGGTGCCTAGGCACTCTGAAATATTTTCATTTTTTGTGGAATGAGGGCCATATGGATTGCTTCAGTTTGCTAGAAGCGGAAGAAGACCCTGGCTCCTTATTTGTTTCTCAGGAAGGGTGTTACAATAACATCTTCACACCTGCAGATTGGCTAAATCCACATCAGACTGGAGGGAGGGATTCTAAAGACCTATTTCTAACTGTATAGTATCGGAGGGAATTTAGAATCTGCTTTGCCTTTGTTCTGCTATCACGTCTTCTCAATAAAAGATTCCTGTTGAAATATCAAGTTTCAATAGTCTACACTTTCTTGGGAAAGGAGAGGGAGGGCCCTACAGAGTCAAAGCCAATCAAATAACAAACTTTATTCAGCCATCAAATCAGCTACAGTGTAATAACTACTGAAGTGGCTGCAGGCTGGCAGAGTTCTTTATAGAAAGCTGTCAGCAATTAGCCAATGGGTTTAAATTATTTGCCCGTGCTACTGTTAGCCAATAGATTTAAACTATTTCCCCGTGCATAGAGTGAAACCTTCCACCCGCTTACACACATACAGAACACTGCTCTCCACAAAGCTAGAACCTTTGGTTCCCAGGCCTTATACTACAGGCGTAGTCTTCTAGGTAAGCTGGTTGTTGGTGAATGTGCGTTGCCTGCCGGTTCTCCCCTATTCTTGGTGAGTTCTTGTGAGTCGCCGTCATTCATGAAGAGTCGGCAATGGGAGCAGATGGGTTGTTGGGGTCCTCCTGTGGAGTAGCCTGGGCAGGACCTTCCTCTGAAGTGAATCTCAGTGGTGGCAGGGCATCAGCGGCAGGTGTCTCACTCATCATGGGACTCCACCCCAAAGGTAACGGTGCTCAGCTCTCTCACTCGATCCATCCTTCAGCATTGTATTGTGGAGTTGTCTTGTCTGGTCTGCAGTGGTCAGTGGTTCCCAGGTGCTCTGGAGTTGGTCGATGTGGCGGTGCCACACCCTGCCGTCTTCTAGCTCCATGTGATAGAAGCGGTGGCCAGTTACTTTCATGACTTGGGCTGGCAGCCAGGTGAGGCAACCCGTGTAGTTTCGGGCATATACCCATTCACCTTTGGTAAAGATTCAGGCTTGGTTGTGCCCGTCGCTGGTGCTTCTGTTGAGTAGTCGGGTTGCACTCTGTCCAGGTTGGTCTGAAAGTGGTGGCCCATGAGGAACTCTGCTGGGCTCCAGTTGGTTGTGGCACTGGATGTGATGTGTTGCATTAGCAGGTATCTAGTGATTTTCTCCTGCTAGTCCCCTGGGCCCATTCAGGCCAGCGCCTCTTTCGTGGGGTGCACCATTCTCTCTACTTGTCCATTGCTGGCAGGATGGAACTCTGCAATGAGAGCATGGTGTTTTCCATGGCTTGCCACGAACAGTACGAATGGGGTGGCAGTGAATTGTTGGTCATTATCTGACACTAAAACATCCAGTAGCCCATGGATCGTGAACAGTCTTTGTAGCATACTGATAAAGGCATGTGTCATGGTGGATTTCATCAGCACCACCTCTAGCCACTTAGAATATGCATCAGCCACAACTAGGAAAGTTTGCCCACAGACTGGCCCCACAAACCATGGTGTCTTTGGTGTCTCCCATTCCTGTGGTGGTGCTGCCGGGGTCTCTGAACTTGATTCCTGGCATGAATGGCATGATGCTACTCATTCTGTAATGTTCCTATCCAGATTGGGCCACCATGTGTAGCTGTGCCTTCATCTTTATGATTCTAGGTTGGCTTTCATGCAATGTCTCTAACAGGGGCTTCCTTAGCTTTGGGGGAATCACTACATGGTTTCCCCATAGTAAGCAACCTTTTTGGATGGACAGTTCATGTTGCCTGGTGTAATACAGCTTGAGCTCTGTGTTTACTAACTCCACTGGCCATCCCCTACACAACCAGTTTAGTACCTGTGTGATTGTTCAGTCTTTTTTGGAGTGGATTGCTACTTTGCTGGCCGTAATAGGTCTGGATGGCACAGTCTCAATCAGTAACACTAATGCTTGGGGCCGGGTCTTCTATGGTCATTGGAAGTGGGCATCGGCTGAGTGCATCAGCGTGGCTTAATGGTGTGCTGAGTTGATGTGAGACAGTAATTATAGGCAGTCACGAAAATTGACCAGCACATCATTTGAGGGGACAGGACCTGTGGCATCTGTCAATCCCCTGCAATTAGGCCCAGTAGCAGTTTGTTGTCCATCACTAGTTCAAATGGGCACCCATAAACATATGCCTGGAACCTCTTGACCCCAGCAACTGCAGTCAGTGCTTCTTTGTCGAATGCTGTAGTTCCTTTCCACTGAGTATAGCGTTCTAGAGAAGAATGCTATCGGGGTCTCATGATTGTCTGGGAAATGGTGGCTCAGAATGGTTCCAACCCCAAAGGATGATGTGTCGCAAGTCAGGACTAATGGCAGGTTCTCTTTGTATTGGATGAGAACACTGTCCAAAGAGATTAAGGTTTTTTTTAACTCCGATGAATACTGCCACTTCTTTCTGGCCCCAGGTCCATGCCTCCTTCTTGTCTAACAGACAATGAAGGGGTTCTGTGACAGACTCTTTATGCCACAAGAACACACTGTAAAAGTTAAGTAACCCCAGAAATGCTTGGAGCTCTGTCTTGTTTTTTGGCACCTCTGCTGCTTTAATTGCCCTTATTTTCTCCTTGGTGGTGTGCAATCCAGAGGCATCAATTAGGTATCCCAGGAATTCAACTTGTCAATACCTACCTTGCACTTCTCCCTTTTGACTTTAAGACTGACTTCCTAGAACCATTGTAGGGCTGTCCACCCGAGCAGCTCAGGTTTGTTCGTGGCTCACACTAGTACATTGTCAAAATATAGGACAACCCCTGGGATGCTGTGCTCCATCAAACTTTGGAAAAGCCCCAAGGCCATGCTTTCCCCAAACTGCAGCCGGAGGCATCGGAATGCTCCCCTGTGCATTACGATCATCTGGGCCTCCACTGTGGCATCATCCATGGGGAGCTGTTGGTAGTCTTAGGCAAAGTCTAGCTTGGCAAAGATCTTACCCTTGCCTAGGGAATGCAGTAGGTGTTGCACCACAGGTATGTGCTTTGTTGTAAGGCTTTATTGAGGGTGCATTTATAGTCTGCTCATATCCACACCAAGCCATCTGGCTTGACCGGTGTGACTATTGGGGTCTCCCATCTTGCATGATCGATGGGCTCCAGTATGCCTTGTTGGATAAGCTCATCCAGTTGTTCATCTACTTTAGGTCTCAATGCAAAGGGCAATCTTCCTTGGCTTAAGCCTGATGGGAGTCACTTGGGGATCCATGTTAAATGAAATGGGGATGACTTTGTATTTCCCCAGCACTCCCTTGAACATCTCTGCAAATTCTTCACTTAAGTCTTTAATGGTTTGTTCACTTATTGAGTTCACGCCAGTGATTCTCAACTTCAGGTATGTAAACCAGTCCAATCCTAGGAGGCTAGGCAGCATGCTGTCTACTACAATCAGCTGGAGTGGCCCAGAAAACTTTTTAAAACTCACATGGAATGTGTCGCTTCTGAGAATGGGATTGGTATTCCCTTGGTAATCCCAAAGGTGGATGTGGCTGCAGGTTAGCCTTTTCTTTGTGATGTTTGGCACCAATCTTTCAGGAGACTATGGTCATTGTTGACCCAGTATCCACCTCCATCTTGCATGGAGAGCCCTCAATACTGATGGTGACATGGATCTTGTTGGCTTTGTGAATGCTGGATTGTTGATTCACCATTTCCGTCTGGCAAGTATCTGTGTAAACCATGAAGCATTCATCCCTGTAGCTCCTTTATTTCGGGTTTGACTTGCTGGCCCCTGCTTGGCATGGCAAATAATGTCATGGGGTTGTGGTGGTCGGTAAAGCTGCTTGGCAAACATAAGCAAGGTATTCTTTTCCACACAGTTGGCACACAGTGTTTTTATATTTGCATGAGGCTCGAGGGTGATTCCCACCACAGCCTATGCACATCAAGGACTTTCTCTTGGCAGCCATGTTGTGCCCCCCCCCCATTGCACTCCTTGCTTGCTCCCTTTAGTCGATGGATTTTCTCATCCTCTTCTTCCTCTGTGGATTCTCTCTGGTCAATCTCTTCTTGATGGACTGATGCTGTTTTCCGTGAGGTCGATGGGCTGTTCAATCTCTGTATCTCTTCTGTTGATTGATTTGAGGTCTCAGTGGTGAAGGTTTCTTCCATTGCTGTTTTCAGTGTAAGGTTCTTTTTGACAGGGAGGCGCCACTGAAGTTTAATGTCCTTCAACCTGCTCCTTCAGCAGCATTGGAAGCCAGACCATGAACTCTGCAGCTGGCTCTGAAGACTCCCATGCCCAAGGGTCCCAGATTGAGACTTAAGCCCCTTGGTGAGGGCACAAAGTGAAGGGGGATGCCAGGAAGGAAGAGGGGAGCCTCATCTCCCCCTCCTGAACTGGAAAGCCCCTAGCCAATGATGTGGTACAGAGGCAGCAAACATGGCTGCTACAAAGCCAAAGGAAGATTAGAAGAACAGCAAGACTGAGCAGGAGGGAAAAGTGAGTGATTTGTGATCTGAGATTGTTGCCTTTTTAAAAGAAAAAAGTGACCCCAAAAATACAAGGTGGGGGGAAATATGGAAGCTACATGTTAGTGGCAGGACAAGCATATTAAAATCTTGAAGAAAACATTTTAAGAACTAAGTGGGAAAAAAGTTTTGTTGGCTGTTTTAAAAAAGATGTGGTTTTGGAAAGATACTTTGTTTTAAAGAAAAAATATTGACATTTGAACTGGAAGTTGCCTTTACCTTATTAAAACTAAATTGATTATTAAATACTTACCTACATATTGGATTTAATGAAATTGAAAGTACAGAACAATAAAGATGAATAATACTGAGGTGAAGCACAAACACCATCTTAAAGAAAGAAAGAAGGGTGCAGCACTTGGAATCTTTGTTTCTGCTGATTAAAAAAAAAGCAGAATAAAGCAAAAGAAGGAAGAGAGGTGGTTAAACCCCCAATTTTTTTCTTGGAATTTTGGTTGGATTGTAAAAATGATAACAAGGGGAAACAGAGACATGGAATGGATACATCACAATCAGGGGGGGTTTCCCGGCATCGCACCCTGTGTGTGCGTGTGCAGCCTGATGCTGTGGGTGGGGGCGCGCATCCCCGCACATGCTTTGACTTCTGCACATGCGCAGAAGCTGAAATCTCCCTCAGGGACACTTGCCCGAATGAGATTTCGGCTCATTTTTGCTTCTGCGTATGCGCAGAAGCAAAAAAATCACCAAAATCTCACGTGCAAGTGTCGTCTCGCAGGCGCAGAAGCAAAAATAAGCCGAAATCTTATTTGGGCAAGCGTCCCTGCACGAGATTTTGGCTTTTGCGCATGTAGAGAAGTCAATTTTTTTTTAAAAATGGCGACCGTCCACAGCGGCCCGGTGGCAACGGCACTGGAGCTGTTGCCCAATTTTGCGGTGCTACCGGGGTGGCAGAGTGCCCCACACCAGTAGCAACCCGCCCCTGATCAGGATATTAAAGACATTATAAATGAACAGCATATGGGAATGAAAGAAATACTTGAAGGTATGGACTGCATTGAACTAAAACTGGAGAATATAATACAAATATAAGTGCAGAACAGATAAATGAGAAAACTATTCTGGACACTGGAAGAGTGGAAAAAACAGAGGAACTGGGGGGGAAAACAACAAGAAAGAAAATACAGGGGGGTGGAGCTGGAGCTGGGACGAGGCGGTCGCTTCCCTCAGAGCTCCTGGGGGAAGCACCGAACCACAGCAGCCAGGGGACCCAAATTTGAGTCAGTCAGGGAAACATCTTTGGTGCACCATGTGGGTGGTCGCAGACCCTGCAGGCAGCCAAATTCTGGTTTCCCAACTGGCAGCCATTTTAGAGGCGACAAGTCACTATTAGTCCCGGCAGTGAAGCAGCATGAACAGAAGAGGAATGATGGAGCCATTTGGGTGAGAGAATTGCTTTTTTGTTCCATAGTAGCCTTTTGAAGTGGGGAGAAGACAAGGGAGAAGCTGTATTTTATTTGATATTTAAAGTTTTTCACTAAAAGAAAGAGGACTGGAAAAAAGGAAGCAGCGGAAGTAGCTGCTTCTGGAACAGCGGCGGGGGAGGCAGAGTCAAACTCTTTCTTTAATAGATACATGCCAATGTTATAGTGTCTGTTAACAAAGAAGAACTATTTTGGGCTGCTGCAATCAGACTGAGCTTAAAGAGTTTATTTTTTTGCCTTTTATTATGCTTTTTCATTTTGCTTCTTTGCCTTTTTTACTGTGAGCAGTATTGGATTTAAGAATATACTTTTCTCTGAGCACAGTGCAATCCAGCATTGACAAAGCATTTTAGGCTGGAAACATTTGTTGCAGCTTTAAGAACTATTTACTTTCTATCCTGCTTTTTTTCTTCTTTTTTAACTTTGAGACTTATCTGCTTGCCTTTAAAGTTAGAACAGAGACTTTTTATGCAAACTTAATAAGAGACTGTTTTGCTGTGTTTGGACTGGCATTCTACCTTATCTATACCAAGTGCTTTGTCCTTTATAAATGTTTCTTTCTTTGAAGGATTGGATTGATTTTTTTTTTTACATCTCTCCATTCTGAGGCCAGGTGGATTAGGGCAAAGAAAGCCTCAAGCTCTTTTTCTTTTATTCTTTTTCTTTTTTTCTTGTTTTTTTGTCCCCTTTTAATGCATTAAAAGGGGACAATATATCCAATAAGCCTTGGACTATTTGGCTTATTGGATATTTTTATTTTACTTTTAAAAACTTTTAAATTTTCCCCTTTTTATCATTTTTATTGTTTAAATTTTTGCTTTTGCCCTCTCCTTTTATTGTTTTTTTATTTTTTTAGATAAAATTGTTTCTTTTTTTTCAAATTTACCCACACTCTGGAATTTTTGATATTTTTCTTCTGGATCTTTCACTTTTTCTCCCCCCCCCCTTTTTTTTTTTTTTGCTTGTTGCCATTGACTTGTTGGCACTACCTGTTTGGATTACAAATTTACATCCACCTCATTTGGATTACAAATTTAACTCCACTACTTGAAGGATTATAAAATGGCTACGAGGAAGATACCACATCAGCTACTACAACTACAACACCGACATCACCACATAGCTCAGGAGAGAAAATGGATGCAACAGAAGTAAAAAATATGTTTCTAATTTTATGTGAAGACTTCAAAAATAGATTCAATGGAGTGAATGAAAGTATAAATCAAATGACAGAGGAAATGAAAGATGAAAGGAATTATGGAGAAAAATGAACAGTATCTACAAAAAATGGAAAAGAAGGTGGAAGTTAATGAAAGAAAAGTTGATGAATTGATGGTATCTGATAAAAGACAAGAAAGAACAATAATAACTCTGGAGATGGATAGATCTGAATATTATTTGCATTTCCAAAATGTAATGGAAGAGAGAGGAGAAAACCTAGCAGAAATAATGGCAGAAATTTTGGCAAAATTCTTGGAAGAAAGCGAAGAAAAATTATTGAATGACATTGATGAAGTATATCGGGTACACACCAGATATGCTGTGAGATACAACCTACCAAGAGAAGTACATGTGAGATTTACTAAAAAGGCTCAGAGACCAGAATTACTACAAAAGTTGAGAAGCACCACTTTTAAATACAAAGAGATGGAGATCGCTGTTCTAAAGCAGGTTCCAATAAGAGTAAGAGACTTAAGAAGAGAATACCATTTTTTGACAAAGAAATTGTTTGAAAGAGGAGTGAATTTCAGATGGCTAGTTCCAGAAGGCATAATGTTAGTTTGGCAAGAACAAAGATTGAAACTTGATACATGAATAAAGCTGAAATATTCTATAGGCATAATTTTGTGCAAACAGAAGAAGGAATGAGAGAGATTACCTTTTTTATGACTTTTATAGCCTGTACACCGCCCTGAGTCTGCAAGGAGAAGGGCGGTATAAAAATCGACAAATAAATAAATAAATAAATAAAAAGAAAGAGAGGCAAAACTACAAGATGAGGCAACAGGAGGACAACACCCACAATTAACTGAACAAGAACTGGAGCTACAGGAGAAGGAATTGGAAGCTGCAATAGCAAAGGTCAAAGATCAAAGGGAAATGAGGATGACAAGATCGGCAAAAGCCTTAAAATAGGAAAAGATAAACAAACATGGATGAAGAAATTACAATGATTTCGATAAATGTAAATGGACTTAACTAACCAAGCAAAAGAAATAGAATATTTAATAAACTCAAAAAACTGAACCTGGACATAATTTATTTACAGGAAGTACATATTAGATATGTAATAAGTACATATTACATAAAAAACTGTTAGAATATACAAGATTGGGAGAATTATATGTAACATTAATAGATCAAAGTAAAAGAGGAGAGGCTTTATATATACAAAAGAAAATAGACTCAAAAAGCATATATGCTGATGAAGATGGAAGAATATTGATGTGGAGATTGTGATGAATAACCAGAAGATATTACTGGTAGAAATATATGCACTAAATGAAAATCAAGATGCATTTTATTTAAAGTTACACAAGAAAATTAATGAATTAGACTATGAGAATATGTCTGATAGGAGACTTTAATGCAATTGTAAGATCTGACTTAGATTATAAATGAATAAGGAGAATAAAAGACAAAGGAAAATGTTACCAAAATCTTTTTTCAATATGGTGGAGGAATGGAACTTGAGTGATGCATGGAGGGAGAGAGAGACACCAAAAAGAAAAACAATTTACATTCTATTCTCCCAGACACAAGTCTTGGTCGAGAATTGACATGATATGGACAACTATGGACTTGACAAATGGCCTACAAAAAATAGACATTGAATCTAACATATGGGCGAACCATAATCCAATTCTGATTAGATGGAGAGGGAAGAGGGAAAAAACAAGGTAGACACTAAACCAAGAGATATTACAAGAAAAAGAATTTGAGTTATTTGTAGAAAAAGAAATGAGTTTCTTCTTTAAAGAAAATAGAAAGGAAGGAACAACCTTACAAATACTTTGGGATACAGCTAGGGCATATTTTAGAGGCCTAGTCATCAAGAGAAAACTGGAAATCGAACATAGAGTACTGGAAAAGAAATTACAATTAGATCCGCAAAATATGAAAATGAAAAAGATGATGGATTTAAAGAAACATGAATTAAATATTAAGAGGTAGCAAGGAGAGTTAAAGCATCCAAACAGAACTTTTTTGAACACGCAAATAAACTGGGAAGATGATTGGCTATAAAATGAAGAAAGAGAAGGAAAAAAAATGATAAAACAACTGGAAAATGAAGATGGAGAATTACAATATAAGGAAGATGATAAAAGGAAGATAGTATGGAGATACTATAAAGAATTATATAAACAGGAGAAAATTGATAATAAGAGAATACTTCAATACTTGGAAAAAGTGGAGCTACCTAAACTACCAGAAAAATACAAGAAATTGTTTGAGGAGAAAATTACAATGATGGAAGTAGTGGAAGCTATCAAAAGGCAGAAGAATGGGAAAGCCCCGGGACCAGATGGGCTCCCAGCAGAAGTTAATAAAACCTTTGAAGAAACATTTAGATTAGTAATGCTGGAGTTGTATAATGAACTGATGTCAGAAGCAAAAATCCCGGAATCATGGACAGAGGCTTTCATAACCTTGATACCAAAAGAAGATATGGACTTACAAAAAGTTAAAAATTACAGACCTATATCACTGTTGAATGTCAATTATAAAATATTTGCCTCTATAATAGCTAATAGGCTCAAAAGATTTCTTAGTGACTTTATCCATACGGATCAAAATGGGTTCTTCCCAAAAGACAGATAAGAGACAATATGCATACAATCTTGAACACTTTAGAATACTATTAACAACATCCAGAGAAACAAGTAGCACTAATGTTTTTGGATGCACAGAAAGTGTTTGATAATGTAAACTGGCACTTTATGAACCGACAGCTACAGCATATGCATTTTGGGTCAAGATTTGTTGGTGTAATAAAAACAATCTATAGTAAGCAAACAGCAAGAATAATAATAAATGGAGAAATGACTGACAAAGTAGATATCACAAAAGGAACAAGGCAAGGATGCCCATTATCACCATTGTTATTCATCTTGACTTTAGAAGTATTAAATAGAAGCATATGGGAAGACAATGACATTACAGGAATAAAAAATTAAAAAGAAGAATATAAACTACAAGCATTTGCTGACAATCTAGTGTTTATACTTGAAGATCCACTCGATTCAGGACCAAAATTATTACACCAAATTGAAAAATATGGAGAAGTGGCAGGACTGAAAATAAGCAAGGATAAGACAAAAATGATAGTAAAAAAATGACAGAAAAGCAAAAGATGGAATTAACAGAGGTTTTAGACATACAAATAATTAAAAAGTAAGATATTTGGGGATTCAATTGTCAGCGAGATGTACAACACTTAAAGAAGATAATTACATAAGACTTAGAAAGCAGATTGAGAAAGATTTAGAAAAATGGAAAAATCTTCAGCTATCATTAAAGGGCAGGATTACGCTAGTTAAGATGAATATACTACCATGCTTATTGTTCTTATTCTCGACAATACCAATAAAAATAGATAAAACTTTCTTCAATGATGTGAATAAAATAATATTGAAATGTATCTGGCAAGAGAAAAGACCGAGGATAAGTTTGAAGATGCTATAAGATGCCAGAAACAGGGGCGGCTTTGGCCTCCCCAATTGGGAGCTGTATTACGAGGCAGCAGCAATGACATGGATAAAGGAATGGATTTTGCTTAGAAATAAGAGACTTTTAATATTAGAAGGACATGGTTTACAGATTGGATGGCACACATTTATTTGGTATGGAGAAAATAAAATATATAGCTACTTCCAGAGACATAGTATAAGGAACTCATTATTTTTAGTTTGGGGAAAAATAAAAGCTAAACACTATTTAAAAATACCTTGTTGGATATCTATAATAGAGACATTGACACACCCAAGTAGAATGAATTGGGTCAATATACCAAGATATAATGATATCTTGACAAAGAAAGGCAAGTTGAAATCCGCATCAGAGCTTGAGAAACAGGGTATAAAATGGACTGGTATATGAGGATGCAATTACAAGCAAGATATGAAAAGGACAGTAAAACAGAAGGAATTAATTTGGAAATGATAGAGCTAGATGAAATACTGACAGGAACAGATGAAAAGTTGATAAAGAAATTTTATAACTATTTGCTCTCCACAGAATTAGAATTTGAACAAGTTAAAATTATAATTCTGTGGAATTCTCATCCATGAGACATATGGATATACAATAGAACTATATAAGTGGCAGCAACAATGGGAAAGGAATTATAAAATGACAATGGCAATAGCATTTAGAGAAAATATGTATAAGATATTTTATAGATGGCATATGTCCCCAGAGAGAATAGCAAAAATGTTTAAGAATATATCAGTGAAGTGTTGGAAATATAATCAGATACCTGGCTCTTTTTGTCATATGTGGTGGACATGCACGGAAGCCAAAAAATATTGGACAGAGAGTCAAACATGGATTGGGAAGATTTTGAAACCAAGTATCGAACTTAATCTGGAGATATTGTCAGAGACATTTAACAAAGAAGAAACATCTTAATTCAGTGATGATTTCCTACCCCCACGGTCTGGAGCTCCGTGGGGGTAGGACCGCTCCAGTGACGTCATCGTCCCGGAGCGATAATTAATGGGGCTGGGCTGGCGGGCGAGGGGTGGCAAAGGGTGCTGCCGCCGATCTCGCCCGCCAAGCTGCCTCCCACCCAAGTCACACCTTCCTTCCTTCCTTCCCTCCCTCCCACCATCCTTC
>JANHGD010017235.1:0-14491 GCA_027560375.1 Imantodes cenchoa
TGGTCCGCAGACCACTGGTTGGTGACCTGTGATGTAGACAACAGTCTGATAAGAAAAATATGAGACCAAAGGAAGGAGAGATGGGGAGGTGGAGAAGATGTCTCAGATAGGATGTTCTCTGGAACTGAAAGGTAGAGAAGGTTGGGAGTACTTTCTGACTTGCAAGATTCAGTTATGGAGACATTAAAGGTAGTATTAGTACTCGTAGTTTTGATTTCCTGTCCAGCCTACCTTGAAGGGCTAACAGGTTTAAAACAGACACATAAATCAGATGAAGCTTTATTGATAATCCTGTGTTAAAGAGTTGGTAATGGTCTAAATATGGACATCAAACATGAATTACTGAAGCCAATGTCAGCTAGGGATATATAGTAGCTTGTTCTTTTCTTCTTTTTATTTGAAAACAAGTTTTAATCTGTGCATTATTGATATTAGAGCCATGCAAAACTTTCATCAAATCACCCCTCGGAACTGCAGATTTGAATGAAAGTGTTTGACTCATTCTGACATCTTATAAGAACACAAGAATAGCCCTGCTGGAACCAGTCAAAGTGTCTCTTTCCCCAGCAATTTGTTTTCATGGGGATTAATCAAATAGCTTTGAGATGCTCACAAGCAGGAGATGAAAACATGACCCTGTCTTGTATCTTACTTCTGCAATTAGGATTCAGACACAGATATAGCATTGACTGTTTGAGACGGATAGCTCTTGATGTAGCTGCTCTCCAGAAGTTTACAGTCACCGGCTTTCAGGCTCACCCAAGACAGTATTTCGCATTAGCATTAGATCCACCTGTGCTATGTAGCATATCAGGCAGCAAGAGATCTCCAGTATTTTCAGTTTGAGGCGAATATATCAGTATCTTTTGAGATTCTTCTTGCTGTTTCTGTAAGTCTATGGAGATTCTCAGTCATCCAGGTCATGGTTGTCCCAAAGGTGCTTTTTCAGGAGGCAATTGGACTTTTCTTATATTTTCTTTAAAGGCATTTCGCTTCTCATCCAAGAAGCTTCTTCAACTCTGACTAGATATTGGGGTATTTATATTCCTTGTAGACAGCTGGTCATTTGCATCCTTTTAGAGCAGTTATGGCGAACCTATGGCACGCACGCGGAGCCATATCTGCCGGCACACAAGCCGTTGCCCTAGCTCAGCTCCAGCATGCATATGTATACCATCCAGCTGATTTTCAGCTCACGCAGAGCTGAGAGGGCATTTTAGGTTTCCAAAGGGCCTCTGAGGGGTCGGGAGAAGCATCTGGAGCCTGGGAGGGCAAAAAACAGGCCTACCAGGCTCACCGGAAGTTGGGAAATGGGCCATTTCCGGCCTGCAGAGGGCCTCTGCGGGGGCAGAGGAGGCCATTTTGGGCCTCCTCAGGCATTGAATTATGGATGTGGGCACTCACACGTGTGTGATAGCATTCGCGCATGCGCTTTCGGCACCCGAGGGAAAAATTGTTCGCCATCACTGTTTTAGAGGGTCGTTGAGGCCACTAAGCGGTTTATCTGTGACCCCTGAGTAATGCAAATGGGTTCTTGGCTGCAGGATGTTTTCTGTCCTGTTTTCTGCTGTTCCTGTAGCAGTTGTAATTTTTAAAGGGATGGGCTGTTAGCTTGATGCCCAACACTTCTCCTTTCTCACCTGGGCTTGGGACCAGCCATGGCTGAATTTGAAGGAAAGACAGTAATGGTCCCTACTGAATCTTTACAATGAATTCTGCAGATTAATTATGTGGCCTGTGAAGAAATACTTTTATTTTCTCTCTGTTTTAAATCTCATTCCAATAATCTTCACTGGATGACCCTGGAAGAATATCTCCTTGTCCAACTTTTTTTTGCATTTTTTTATTTTTTAAAATAAATTTCACATAGGCTTCAATACATATACCATAATATCTTATCAAACATAAATTTTATGTTATTTACCAGTATAAAATCAACAAATACAATAATCTTATCATTTCTAGGCTGCCTGTCTGTTTTCCAATTTCCTTTCTTATCACTCCCTTCCCTCTCTCTTCCTCTCCATCTCTACTTTCTTTCTCCTTCTCTCCTTCTGTCCTACATCCCCTTCCTCCATCTTTCTCTTTCTCCATTTCAACTTCTCCTCTCCTCACCTCCCTCTTCTTCTCCTCTCCTCTCCTCTCCTCTCCTCTTTCTTCTTTCTAACCTCCTTCTCTTCTACCTATCTTCTACCTTCTCCCCTCCACTCTTCTACTTCCTCTTCCTCCCTCTTATTCATTTCCTGAGTGTATCCATTTTAAGTCATGTTTAGTTAACAGACAGGTCACACATTTCTCCAACTCCCCTTAACCTACAATAATACTAATAATTTTAAATCTTTTCTACATCAATACTTTTATTGAGATTAATTGTTCTAGGTATATTTTTATGTTTTTAAATGAAAAGAAAAATGAAAAAAGAAAAAAATCTAGTTTTGTCACTTGGGATCTCCCCCAATTAATCAAAAAAAAATTCCCAACTTTACCACCATTAGCTTAACTTACCAAAATAATTATTATTTCTCCTGCTTCTTAATTTTAAGCCATTATTGCTTACTCCCCTTTTTTATCTCTTAATTCATCATTTTATTTTCTTGCTCCCTATTTTATTATAACTAATGCCCAATAAAGATCAAAAACCTCATTTATATAATTTATCTTAAAGTCTCTTGATCAAATTTATCATCCATATTAATCATCATTGTTTTAACTCTACATTTTTCAAACCTATCTCATATATTAATAACACATAATTACCATATTAGCCTTTATAAAGAGAAACACAAAATTCTTAATTCTTAATAAAATAGTTATCCATGATTGGAGGTCGAATTCCCCCAATTTAATAAAATCTTAATAAAATAATACTCATATCTGACTCATCAATTTTATGGTATCCAAAAGAAGACCTCATAATAGTATAAATTATTAAAATTATATCATATCAACAATTCCATTTTCATCATCTGATCAATTTATATCAAATCTATCAATTTTCCTAGTCTTACTATTAAGCAGCTCTCATAAACAAAAGTAATAAGTATTCAAACTATGCCTTAATATTTAATTATGCCAAGTCAAAAATCAATGTAATACCATTCAATATTCATCCTTCTAATATATAATTGTTAACCAAAAAAGAAAGCATTTTTAACAAAATAGTTATATTAGTTTTTATCACAGATTTTTAATAATCAATGTATTTATCACCCTTAAACTTAATCTGATAATTTTTTTAAAAAAAGAATACATTTCTAAAACATTCCAATACCAATCATCCATTTTCCACTATTCCATTTTTATATCTGTATTTTCTCCATCCCCATTTCCTTATCTTCTTCTCTCTCTTCCTTTTATTTTTATACCTGCAGTTTCTCATTCCCCTTTTTATTTCTTTTCTATGCATCCCAAAATGGTCCTTATAAAATTCAATGTAATCATCAACCCATTCATTTTTAATATCTATTTCTCTTTTATCACTGTAAAACCCAGTGGAAGCATTGTAAATTTCAATATATTCATCAGCCTGTTCATTCTCATCATTTTTAATCTCTCTGTATATTCATCCATACTGTAATTTCCAGTAAATTCATTGTGTATCTCAATATAATCATTACAATAATCATTAATCTGTACTTCATTTTCATGTTCTTTCCCTTGTTGTCATTGTGTATCTCGATATATTCATCGGTCTGCTTTTCTTTTTCCATTTTCTTCTCCATTTTGTCTCCCTCCTGTGTTTTATTTCTTCCTTTCTCATTTGTTTCAAGTCCAAGACTTCTTCTTAAATCCTCAAACAGATCTTTCAAAAATTCAGCCAAATCTTCATAATTAATTTCCTCCATTTATTCAAAGTCCCAATTTTCAAATCTTAGAGTCCGTCCAGCTGCTAACGAAAGTATCGTTCCACAGCCCTTTTAATTATCTTCTATTATGTTAAAGTTTACCAATTGCAACATTTAAATTTCATCTTAGTCATGAAAGTCCAAGTCTTTTAGTTCCTTTATTTGTTAGAGTTCAAACAAATTCTTTTTCTCCAAGTTAATCCAAAAACTATCTTTCAAGCAATAACAAGTTGCACATTGTTTAGAGTTTTCTCAGCTCTCAACAAAACTTTCCCTGATCAAGGTCAGCAGATATTTCAGTATCCATAATATTCCACCAGCGATCATTCCTTCAACAGACAGATGACATTCTCTGTTTCCAGTTTCCCAATCATGCCTTTCCTGTTCTGAATTTTCTTCCATATTTAACTCCACTTTTCAAAATATTCTCTTCCAAATTTATAGTTCTCAGCCCACCACCAGATCTTTAAATACAAAGTTCCAAATCCTCAACAGTTGGGCAATAGTTGTAATACAGTTTCACTTTAATTCTCCATGGTCTCCACTTGCTAATCAACTGCTTTCTTAATTTCATCCCTTTTGTTTCCCTTCTCTTCTAAATATTAAAATAGTTCTTTTACTGTGTTCTACTGGCAATCTCACTCTTCTTTTTTCTTCATACTCTCCAGCACTTAGACTTAAGTTTCCTTCCCAGTTGACTCCCAATCTTTCAATTCAATCCAACCATTTGTGGTTGCCATGGCTAGGACAACACGCATGTTGACTTCTGTTCGCAGGCTGAGAGGACTAAGCCAGCTCCCTGGGGGGTTGCCACCCCTCCAACTTACCGGCAGGCGCCTCTCTTTTTCTCCAACCCTCCTGGGTGGTTCTGACCTGGTTTTGACCAAACCAGGTCTCCTAACGGCGTGGATATCGGTGTTCCCCTGCAGAGCGCAGGGAACACCATGGCAGCGCGGCTTTGACCATGCCCCTCTCGTCCAAGTTTCTTTGACTTCTGTGTAGTCTGTAGGTACTTTGTTGACAAGAAAACTCTATCACCGACTTGGTATTCGTTTGGCCTAATTCTTTTCTTGTCAGCCTGTTTTTTACGGGCTTGGTGAGCTTCGTCTAATGCTTTGTGAGTTACGTGCCAAATCGTTTGAAGCTGTTCAATCCATTCCCTCAGAGAGGGAATCTGAGGTTTCTCCTGGGATGGGTAAACAATCTTGGCCATGGGCCACCCTGAACAGGGTAAACCCCATGCTACTATGAACAGAGTTATTGTAAGCAAAAGTTATTGTCAACAAAAGGTAGCAGGTCAGCCCAATTATCTTGTGGGTAATTAATATAACACCTGAGGTATTGCTCCAAAAACATTAGTCTGTTCACAGACCCCATTTTTTTGGTGGTGATGGGCAGAGCCTAAACCCTGGGCAGAGCCTAAGAGAGCCAGGACACTTTCCAAAACTGGGAGGTGAATTAGACTTCCCTATCCAAGATTATTCATTTGGGGACCCCGTGTAATCTGTACACATGCTGAATAAATAGCTTAGCCAACATCTTTGCTGATAGAATCTTGGAGCAAGGCACAAAATGGACCTGTTTAGAAAACAGGTCTGTGATTACCCAAATAACTGTATTATCCCCACTATCAGGTAACCTGACAATGAAATCCATGGATATTTATTTCCTGGTCTAGCAACATTTTGAGGTAACCCTGGAGGTTTCCCAGGTGGCCTCTTCATGGCAGCACATATGGAGCAACTAGCCACATAAGCTTCAATGTCCTTTTTCAATGATGGCCACCAACATTGCCTTTTAACTAAGTGTAATGTTTTCATAAACCCAAAATGCCCTGCTGCCTTTGAATCATGGGCCTTTTGTAGCACCAGCTCCCTAATGAGAGCCGGCACATAGAGCTTTGCTCCCACCCAGGTGAGGCCATCATGAATGGTAAACTTGTTTGAGTGAAACAAAAACCATTCGTCCATTTTCAATGCTTCTGTGAGCTGAGAGTTTAGGTTGTTCGAAAGAACTGAGTCCACCTTCTTTTGGGATCTGATGACCACTGGAACCACCAGTTGTTTAGAAGGGATCATGGGTCAGATTATTTCCTGCCATGTGCTCTTATACTGGGGCAGCCTAGACAAGGCATCAGCCATAAAGTTTTTCCTTCCAGGTAGGTAGCATAGGGAGAAATTAAATCAATTAAAATTCTGTGCCCAGCAGGCATGCTTAGGTGACAACTTCCTGGGGGTCTTCAATGCCTCAAGGTTTTTATGATCCATCCACACTTCGAACTGATGTTTAGCCCCTTTGAGGAAATGTTTCCAGGTCAGTAGAGCCCAACAGACAGCAAAAACTTCTTTCTCCCAAATTTTGATTTCTCTCCTTTTGATTTTAGTTAATTTATGGGAGATATAAGCACAGGGTTGTAGAGCCCCATCATCATTTGCTTGCAGTAATATTGCTCTGACTACCATGTCACTGGCATCTGCTTGAACCACAAAAGGGGCATCCATGTCAGTGTGTTTAAGGACCAGCTCAGCTGCAAATAGTCGCTTGAGCTTTTTGAAAGCTGCTTGGCATTCCATGGTACAATCTGACTGGGCTTAGGCTTGGCCTTCCATCTTGTTTTAAGGAGGTTTATGATTGGCAGCACAATCTGGACAAAAGAAGGGATGAACTGCCAATAAAAGTTAACAAAGCCTAGGAAACTCTGTAGTTGCCCACTCCATGCCTGCCTGCACCTTCTCAGGATCCATTTCAATGCCCTCATGCCATAACCCAAGTAGTCAATTTTACTGTGGTGGAACTCACATTTTGACAATTTACATATAGCTCAGCTGCCATGAGTTTTTTCATTTTTCTCACGTATTTGTCCATGGTCTCCTAGTAAATGAGAATGTCATCAAGATAAACCAAAACCCCCTTGTAAAGATGCTCATGGAGCACTTCGTTGATCAGTTGCATGAACACTGCCATCACCCCCTGTAGACCAAATGGGAGCACCCAAAACTGGAAACAACTTAGAGGGCAGTTGAAAGCAGTTTTGCACTCATCATCCTCTTTAATTCGGACTCTGTAGTAGGCCTCTCTTAAGTCCAATTTAATAAAAACCTTCCCCTTGGCTAGATGGGCTAGCATGTCCTTCATCAGGGGCAAGGGGTAGACATTTTCAATGCAAATGGCATTCAGGTTCTTATAGTCAACACATGAGTGAAAAGAGCCATTTTTCTTCTCTTGGAAAAGCACAGGGGTAGCCACTCACGGCCTAGCAGGTTGGATGAAACCTCATTTCAAGTTTTTGTCAATGAAATTTTGCAACTCCTCCAGCTCGCAAGGAGTCATGGAGTAAATTTTTGGTTTAAGGAGTTTAACCCCTGGCAGGATCTCTATGCTGCAATCCATAGGTTGATGGGGTGGGAGCACATCTGATGCCCTCTCGCTGAAAGCCCTCTTAAGGTCACAATATTCCTTAGGTATTTTCCTGCCATGCGTTCTGCCCCTAAAGCCGCCTGCTCTTCATTGGCATCAGGACCCCAGAAGGTCTCTCCCTGCTGGTTATAGCCCCCTTCTCCAATTCACACCAGGGTTCCATTTTTGGAGCTAGGGTAACCCAAGTATGAGGGGTCGTTCCATCCCCGGGGCCATGATAAAACTAAGAGCCTCTCGGTGGTCCCCCATCTTCATTTCAACTGTTTCAGTCTCAAAATGAGCACACACACCCAGCTACTGAACCATCCAACTGACAAAAGGCAATGGGCACTTTCAAAGATATCAGTCTCAATCCCATTTTTTCAACCACCTCTGGGCTGATTACACATCTATTGCACCCAGAGTCCAAAAGGGCCAGCAATGTCCCCTGGGTACCAGATGATGGTACCTGTAGTTCTACTAGTTCTAGTTCTAGTTCTAGTTCTACTAGTTCTACTGCAGGGGCCCCACAGGTTGACTTACCAAGGGGTCACCATTGGATTCACTGTCGCTATCCCCTGGGATGGTCAGGGCTCCCAGCTTTTCCAGGTCTGGAGGGGCGAACTCAATGACTTCCACACCTTTCAATGCTGTTTCGTGGTTTTTTACTGCTGGCTTGTCAACTTTTTTCCCTCCAGAATATGGGGAGGATTTCCCAAGTGAAGCATCCAAGGTGAGATGCGTCACCCTGGCTCTTGAAGGGATCACCACTGAGTGAACGATGGGGCTACATAATGAGAATGATCCGGTGATGAGAGACTTTGATACTTTTATGACTGCCCTAAATGAGGAAATCTACCAAGGCTGCTGTGCTAGAGGGCCCCCCAAAGATTTGCAACACTGGTACGTGCTGGCAGTGGAGGTGGAGATCGACCTGGCCAGAAATTGCTACAGATGGGGTCGCGGCTGGAGCAAGCCTTCCACTTCAGGACCGGTGGAAGCCCTCAGAGAGGTAAAAAGAATCCCAGGACGAAAGGCCCGGTCTTCTGCATGCTTCAGATGTGGAAAAGATGGGCATCGAGCAGCTGAGTGCGTTGCCAAACCTGCTCCTAGGAAGACCCCTGCTGGTGGGAAAAAACCTGACAAGCCAGCAGCAAAAGCCCATGAAACGGCATTGAAGGGCATGGAAGCTGTAGTGGTCGGCCCCCTCCCCCCCCCGGGAGGGGAGGAGCTGGGACCTCCAGCTGACGCCGAAGACAGCAACAGCAACTCGGACGATGATTCCCTGGTAAGTCATCCTACCTGGCCTCTCTATCTCCCAATAGAACTGAGAGCACCTTCCACTGGTGCCAGGGAGAAAATACTGGCCCTCTTAGATTCAGGGTGTACCAGGTGTGTAATCAGCCCTGAAGTGGTACAGAAAATGGGATTGGCCCTGAAGTCCCTGAAAGTGCCCATAGCCTTTTGCCAGCTGGATGGATCCGTGGCTGGGAGGGGGGGCTGCCCAATTTGAGATTGAGCCAGTGAAAATGAGGGTGGTAGACCACCAATTGACTCTAAGTTTTGTAGTGGCCCCCGGAATGGAGAGATCTCTCATACTTGGGCTGCCATGGCTCCGAAAATGGAATCCCGAGATAAACTGGTGCACAGGGTGGCTACACATCCGATATGACAAGCAAGGGGGCCCATTCCATGATACAGAAGAAATGGAGGAGCAGGCCGCAATAGGGGCAGAGAGCATTCCAGGGGAGGAGAAGATACCAAAGGGACCTGAAAGAGGCTTTCAGTGAGAAAGCGCCAGATATACTACCCTCTCATCGACCCATGGATTTCAGTATAGAGATACAGCTGGAGGTTAAGCTCCCTAAGCCAAAAATCTACGCCATGGCCCCTTGCGAGCTGGAGGAACTGTGAAACTTCATTGACAAGAATTTTAAAAGGGGGTTTATTCAACCAGCGAGGCCCCGGGTGGCTGCCCCAGTGCTTTTCCGAGAAAAGAAGGATGGGTCTCTTCGCTTGGTTGTGGACTATAGAAGCCTGAATGCTATTTGCGTGGAAAATGTATACCCCTTGCCCCTGATGAAAGACATGCTAGCTCACCTGGCAAAAGGGAAAATCTTCACTAAACTGGACCTGAGAGAGGCCTACTACTGAGTCAGGGTTAAAGAGGGGGATGAATGGAAAACCACTTTCAACTGCCCCTTGGGGTGCTTCCAGTTCAGGGTACTCCCGTTTGTCTGCAGGGGGCGCCGGCCATGTTCATGCAGTTGATCAATGAGGTACTCCATCAGCATCTTTATAAAGGGGTTTTGGTTTATTTGGATGATATACTTATCTACACGGAAACTATGAATGAACACGTGAAACTGTGAGAACAGTTTTGAAAAAACTCAAAGCCGCCGAACTTTATGCTAAACTGTTGAAATGCGAGTTCTATCAAAGCAAAATTGACTATTTGGGCTACTGTATTTCACATGAGGGTATTGAAATGGACCTCAAAAAAGTGCGGGCGGTGCTAAAGTGGGCGGCTCCTCGCACCCGCAAGCAATTACAGAGTTTTTTGGGCTTTGCTAACTTTTACAGAGAGTTTATTCCTTCGTTTGCACAAATTGCATTACCAATCACCAACCTCCTTAAAACAAAAGGAGGTGTTAAGCCCAAACCCAGTAAGCCTCTCGATTGGACTATGGAATGCCAAACAGCATTTGAAAAACTCAAGCGGTTGTTTGCAGCTGAGCCAGTTCTGAAACACCCAGATATGGATTCCCCCTTTGTGGTTCAGGCTGACGCCAGTGATGTGGCAGTGGGAGCAGTGTTACTCCAGGCCAATGTAGATGGCTCCCTACAGCCTTGTGCATACACCTCAAGGAAGCTGACAGAAACCGAAAGGAAGTGGGCTATCTGGGAAAAAGAAGCTTTTGCAATCTGGTGGGCCTTGCTGACCTGGAGACACTTCCTCGAAGGCACCAAGCACCCTTTCGAGGTGTGGACAGATCATAAAAACCTTGAGGCACTAAAAACACCACGGAAGCTATCACCAAAGCAAGCCCGTTGGGCGCAGCATTTTAATCGGTTTAATTTCTCTTTACGTTACCTACCAGGGGGGAAGAATTTTATGGCTGATGCATTATCCAGGTTGCCCCAATACAACAGCGCTCGGCAAGAAATAATCCGGCCAGTAATCCCCTCTAAACAACTGGCGGCCCCAGTAATCACTCGGGCCCAAAAGAAAATGGAAGCAGACCTTCCTGCTGACCTGACCTCACAACTAGTGGAAGCTTTAAAGACAGACGATTGGTTCCTGTCTCATTCAAATGAATGCACCATTCGTGATGGCCTAGCCTGGGTGGGCTCCAAACTTTATGTCCCAGCCCTCACCAGGCAAGTGATACTGCAGGAAGCACATGACTCCAAAACAGCGGGTCATTTTGGGTTTGTCAAAACATTGCATTTGGTAAAAAGACAATTCTGGTGGCCTTCCCTTTAAAAAGGACATTGAAGCTTATGTCGCAGTTGCCCTGTTTGTGCTGCAACAAAGAGGCCACCAGGAAAATCCCAAGGCTTGCTGCAGAAAGTTGCCAGGCCAGGCGCACCCTGGAAAGAAATCTCCATGGATTTGATCATCAAATTGCTGGAAAGTGGGGGTCATACAGTCATTTGGGTAGTTACTGACCTTTTCTCCAAACAGGTCCATTTTGTGCCATGCCCCAAAATTCCTTCGGCAAAGACACTAGCTAAACTTTTTATTCAACGTGTGTACAGATTGCATGGAGTTCCTGAACGCATAATCTCCGATAGGGGGGTTCAATTCACTTGAAGTTTTAGAAAGAGTTCCTCACCCTCTTGGGCTCCACCCAGGGCTTAAGCTCCGCCCATCATCCTCAGACCAATGGGGGCTGCGAGAGGGCTAATTCAGTCCTTGAACAATACCTCAGGTGTTATATTAATTATCAACGAGATAATTGGGCTGACCTGTTACCATTTGCAGAGGTACCTTACAATAACTCTGTTCATAGCAGCACTGGTTTTACCCCGGTCAGGGTGGTCTACTTTGTACCTATTCCTGAGCAGGACTTTGTACCTATTCCTGAGCTCCCACAGGAGAAACCTCAAATCCCGTTGCTCAATGAGTGGATCGCCCAGCTCCAGAAGACTTGGCCAGTTGGACACAAAGCGTTGGATGATGCCCACCTGGCCCATAAAAAACAGGTGGATAAGAAAAGGGTCAAACCTAAAGAGGACCAGGTTGGGGATAAAGTTTTTCTGTCCACAAAGTACTTACAGACCACCCAGTTTTCCATGTGAGCCTTTTAAAGCCTGAACAAACCTCCGCTCTTCGGGCCACTACGACCTCCCCTCTGGTCCCTTTGCTAATTGAGGGGGAACAACACTTTGAGATTAAGGAGATCCTGGATTCCAGGAAGCATAGGGGTAAACTTCAGTATTTGGTCTCCTGGAAACATTTCCCCTCTTCTCAATCAGAATGGGTGAACGAGAAAGATGTCCACGCTGACTGAGCTGTCCACTTATTTCACTCTAAATACCCTGATAAACCATGACTCCTGGTCCTCCCATGAGGGGGGCTAAATTGCACTTGTTTGCTCTTTGGTTTTTTTCCTTTTCTATAGGACTAACGTCCCTGTTGGAGGAGAGCCGAATGTCAGCCTTCGCCTCGCCATGCCTGCTTGCTACGGCTGTCATAAGTAATGGGTGGGAGGGAGGCTTTGGGAAAAAAGGGGGGGGAAGCAGAGCTGGTGGAATCCTGTTTTTGAAATTGGAACTTTCTCACTGTGGCTGCCTGGTAGGGCATGCCTACATGGACATGTTTACAGCCTACTCAAGGTCAACGGCTCGGGAGGCCCAGATGTGGAGGATCTAACGGCTGAGACACCCACCTGACATCTTGGGACATGGAGATTGGGTGAATTGCCCAAGGGGGGTTTGCTGGGAGGGTTTTGGGAACTTTGTATATGCATTTTGCGCGCTTTTTGCTCAGATCTTGCTTTTCTTTTGTTGCTACCACATCTTGTCCAGTAAAAGTAGCTTTCTCTATCAAATTGGAGTTGGGGGTCTTTCTTTCCTGGGCAGTGAATGGGAGCACACCTGACACTCTCCTTATGCAAAATTAATTAATTCCCATCCCCTTTATTAGGATGTTAACTGTTGTAGTCTTTTTATGCGTACAGTACCTTACCAAACTCAATAATCAAACTCAAGATAAATTACATCCATCATCTTATTGATTTTTTTTTTCCTGGGATAAATTCAGTTGCAAACGTGTGTAATAAATTTATATTGCAAAATCCTAGCTGTTAACTTTTTCCCTAGAATAAATTAAGTAAGCAACTAATTGAAATAATCCCATTGCTAGCATTTCTAACGTTGATGTTTACTAATTATTTATGTCCAGTAAATCTAATTGGTTGGTTAAGAGAAAAATGAAGCAGTATTTTAACTGCATTTTAACAAGCAGAAACCATGTAAATAGCAGAGAAAAAAACGACAGTATCAACCAATGGTCAGAATTATACCTCTGTAAATAGTATTTATGGTTTTTGAGAGGGGCAGCTTCTACTTGTGACTGCAGGCAGAAACAAAAGGTTAAACTCTGCAGCAGCAACTCATCAGCTTGTAACTGCTGAACTAACAAAGCTAATAAAGTGCTATCAGGGTTTTTATTTTCCAAAATAAAAAATGTCTAGCTCTAAAATCTCAGTTTAGATGGACTAGATTACCGAACAGAGATGCAGCTGTTCAATGAAACCAGACATTTTTTTCTGGGGAGGGTGCTACATTTTATCTTTCGGTAGCGTGAGAACTGAGTATTCAAAAAGTACGTGCAGTTACTGTGGGATCAGGAGGAAACTATTTGTTTTGAATTATTTTTTATTAAGATTAGATACTATTACTATGGTTAGTCCATTATTAGTAGGAAAGACTAAAATAACATAGCAACAACACTGAGATAGATTTGGATCAGATGAAGATGTTAAGAGAATATGTTACTGAAATCAAGTAAAGTAGGGGTGGGTTCTGACTTACTTCACTGCCGGTTTGCTTCCTCCCGTGCTGAAAACTCAGCTTCTGCGCATGTGCAGAAGCAAAAAAAACAGCTTCTGTGCATGTACAGAAGTGAAAAACAAGATGGCGCCGCCTATGGCGCCACCAAGAGAGCTGGTTTGGGGGCATGGCCAGCTGGCCATCGCTGCCAGTTTGGCGAGTGGGGGGAAATTCCCACTACCAGTTCTGTAGAACTGGTCCGAACCAGTAGGAATCCACCTCTGAAGTAAAGTAACTTCATTGAGATATTTAAAATTCCAATTTACTGGGGAAACATTTAGAATCCAGCATGAATTATTTAGGCCACAGTTGTGAATGATTGTGAACAGTTTTTTGACTTCTAGTTCATTTGCTTTTATCTTGTCTGTCTTGGGCTGGTTTTAGATCATAGATGTTTATGTGTGCATACAGTATATGTAGATTTATTGTATGTATTGATTTATATTAGACTTTTATCCAACTGATCTTTAGTTATAATAAGAACATTTCATTTCATATATTTATATGTTTAATTGATATAGTATTAAGTAGATTTCAGTTAATGTGAATATCTTGGTAGTATATGCCTAATCATTTGCAATTAAATTGCACATGTCCTATGCTGCGCACTCTGCATTTATGATTGTACAATTCTGCAATTATTTACTCCTAAATTCTAGTATTTCTATTTTACAAGCTGTTTAACTCATTTCCCAGGCTTATTGTGAAATGGCTATTTAAGGAAAACAACTGGCAGCAATTTTGGTTCATGGCTGCTCTACCACCACAGCACTCTTACAATGTAACAAGTATTTTACAGTATTCATGGAACACTCCTGCACAATTTGTACTCTCCCAACTGAATATTTACCCTGTAAATTGAATCTATTAATTCAGGAGAAAGGAGAGCAGAATTAGCCATGCTGTCACTTAATAGGGATCTTGGAGTCCTAGTGGACAACCATTTAAATATGAGCCAGCAGTATGCAGCAACTGCCAAAAAGCCAACACAGTTCTAGGCTGCATTAACAGAGGGATAGAATCAAGATTATGTGAAGTGTTAATACCAGTACCACTTTATAATGCCTTGGTAAGGCCACATTTGGAATACAGCATTCAGTTTTGGTCGCCACGATGTAAAAAGGATGTTGAGACTCTAGAAAGAATGCAGAGAAGAGCAACAAAGATGATTAGGGGACTGGAGGCTAAAA
>JANHGD010021227.1:314-14280 GCA_027560375.1 Imantodes cenchoa
CAATCTTTGAACTGTTGATCTTACCAACTTTACATAATAGTAAATACAAAAGAAAAACAATACCCTATCATCAAAATCAATTTTTCCCACCTGGAAACATCAACCTTTGATTTTAAGTAAGGAAGCATTTGATCTTATAACACCTTACAATAAAACACTCAACAGAAATTAATACTTCTGTTTAAATGTTATGTTGTAATATGTTCCATTAAAATGGTCTATTTAAAGTTGACTCAAACAAATCTTCCTGCAAGCCTATGAGCCTACCTATAAGCCCTATCAACTGTTGAGCCGACCAGCAACAGGGAGCCATAGCAGAGAGATAAGAGCCACATGCGGCTCCAGAGCCACAGGTTGCTGTCCCCTGGTATAGGTATTGAAATATATCACAAGCAAAGCAAGAACAGACTTCCAGGGATTACAAATAATTGCTACTTTCTAGATTCAAGATACCAGGAACTCCTATTAAGATTTAATTAATTAGAACTACAAACTCAACCATACAAATAAATGTACTTGGATATAATTTCTAACAACCCCAAGAAGTAAAGTAGCCATCCAGAAATCAAAGTTGAATTTGTCTAGAAAACATTAATGGCAGTCATTAACCAGCTTAAAACAATTAGTTACTGTATATAAAGGCAATAAAGCATTTAGTTATTAAATGAGACCATGCTGTATATATTAATACTTGCGGCAATCTGTACTTGTCTAATTTTATTTTTTTGGAAATGAAAATATTAAGCAAAAATTGGACTGGAAGCAGAACCTGACAGTGCCAGATGTTACTCAACATAAACTGCCAACATTATTTTGTATCCCTCTAAGTTATGAACCTATTACAAATTTAGATCACATTGCATAGATCAGAAAGCTTATTATGAATGGGTATTTTCAGAATGAAGAATAAATACAAAGCTAGATAAAGATATTGTAAATAAATAAAGCTTGGTATAGTAGCAGCAGTTATCTGCAATTCCACATGCTCTCAATGTCCATGTGGTCCTCCCTCTAGCCCCATTAGCATTGTTCAGATAAATGTCAACCTAGTAAACATCCAGAACATTGTGAATTGCTCCACTAGTGTAAATTATCAATCACTACTGCTGCAACTATTCTAAGGAGAACCATCCAGAGAGAGCACAGTATCATCATCATGTGAGGATATAATTTTCTCATTTCTGTTAACGTTGTCTCCAGAAATACTCTATTCTGGGTTATATCTGTCAAACAGAAAGTGAGACTAGGTGTGGAATAAAGAAGAAATAAACATTAGAATGTAGCCCTGTTTAAAACAAAAAACTAAAAATACCCTGGAAACACTGAGTGTAAAAATGTAGCACAACATTTCAGGGAAACAATACAACTTGGAAAGTTAAATTATCTCATTTGTGTTTATTTATTTTATATGCTACCTTAGCTTCAGGACACTATCAATAATAATAACAAATACAATTCCTTTGCCAAGAAATCTGACTTTCTCCTTAAGATCATAAATAAGACTTGCTGTGTACAGTATTTATGTATTAAAGAGGTAACATACAATATCATTTTGGTTACCTGGCTCATTATAGAATAATAAAATCGAAAGCAGCTCAGAAACATTTTTCCTATTTTAGGTTCAATACAAGATCTACAATGCAAAATGCAAGTTCAGCATTCATAACAAATAGTTATGATATCTCTGCTTAAGTGCGTGAAGAGAAGGAGAGCCCATTAGCTTCTCCTCCTTATGAATAGATCATTTCTCTATTCATGGAATCTGACTGAAATCTTCTTCCCTGAGATATCCACACTTATCCTAGTAGATAATCTCCATGTTTAGCAACTTCAATCTGTTCTTAAAAGCAAAAGAGAGAGAGAGAGAGAAAGATGGAGGGAGATGTGAAGAACATTGGTAGCTGCCATCCCATTTAGATACATTTCTCTCATATAGCTATGCCAGCATTACTCTCACTCTGGGGTATGTTGTGGTCAGGAGCCGTGGTTAGAATGCGGTATTGCAGGCTGTAGCCACAGTCATTAGTTCAATCCTGACTGGCTCAAGGTTGACTCAGCCTTCCATCCTTCCAAGGTCAGTAAAATGAGGTCCCAGATTGTTAGGGGCAATATCCTGACATTTGTAAGCCGCTTAGAGAGGGCTGTAAAGCACAGTGAAGTGGTATATCAGTCTAAGTGTTGTTGTTATTGCCACATCTAAGTACACATTTTGTTCAGAAAATGTTTTTTTTAATTGCCATCCTATCTGAGACCGTCACTAAACAAGGTCGCCACAAAACAAGGAGCAGCTGTATATTCTGGGACGACTGAGAATAACATCTTCTGCACGGCATATAATTGAAGTAAAGCTAACTAACTCCATGAGCTGAATTGATTGCCAGTTGGCTTCCAGGTCCAATTCAAAATGCTGGCTTTATAACCTATAAAGCCCCTTCATGACATGGGACTGAGGATTATCTGAGGGACCACCTCTCCCAGTTAAATCAGCCTGTCGCGCAATATCTGGCAGGGTAGGCATTTTGCAGGTACCATCAACCAAAGACCTTCACCATGTGCCTTCTCTATCTCAGTGCCTATCTTGTGGAATGTTCTTCTCCCCAAAATTAGACTAGCTCCTTTGCTTTTCACATTCTGAAAAGCCCTCAGGACTTGGCTATATTGTCTTGCCTGGAACTGTAGAAGACAACACTAGAGGTCAACTCCAGACAGATCACACAAGTGGCCATCAATGCAGCGGCGGTATATACCAAACTGATTTAACTGTGCCTACTGCCGTTCTGCATAGGTTTGAACCCCCTCAGTCAGGTAATCACTTCCTCTACATGGATGACATCAAGATCTATGTCAGGTGGATCAGTGAATCCCTGTCTTGTACATCCTTTGCATACAACTTTCATACACCTTAGTGTCATCCATAAAGAGCAGGTACTGTTGGTAGTTCCATTCTTGAAGTTGTATCCATATCCAGTCCTTATGATTATCTGACTGAGGGGGTTCAAACCTATGTAGAAGAGCAGCAAGGACAGTGTGTCACCCTGGCATACACCACAGCCGCACGTGTTGGCCACTTGTGTGAGCTGTCTTGAGTTGACTTCTAGTGTTGTCTTCCACAGTCCCATTGAGTTATTAAGGAAGGTTCTTGGTGTCCTGTTGTGTGAAAAAGAGATTTAAAAAAAAAAAAAAACGAACACAAAACCTTGCCTTTTTTTCTTTTTGAAACTATTGCCACGATTCCAGAATTTAGTACTTTTAAAAAAGATTGACCATACTCACCAGTAGCCTCCTGCAGTAGCCGAACCTTCTGCTGCCATCTTCTCCAGTCAGCATGAAAGAGAATGTTTCACTGCAACAAAAATTAGTACATGTTGTAATGTATTACAAAACATAGGACCAAGAATAATACCTCTGCTTTTTCTTTCAACTAATCATATTTTTCTTCAGATTCAGATGTTGTCAGATATCGTCTAATCCAGAGGCCTTCAAACTTAGCAACTTTAAGACTTGTGGACTTCAACTCCCAGAATTCTCCGGCCAGCATAGTTGGCGAGAATTCTGGGAGTTGAAGTCCAAAAGTCTTAAAGTTGCCGAGTTTGGGGACCCCTATGCTATTCATTCATCACAGCAGCACTCCATCTGTAGAACATGCAAACACTTATGACAGGTTGTTATAACATGAGACTTCTGTTCTTGGTGACAACTGTAAACTCAGGTGTGTCCAATTCAAACTTACAATAACTCCATCCACTCTGAAGTTATGGAATTCTCAAGAACTCAACTAAGACTGAAATTTTCAGTAAAGACACTATTTTCCATTTGCTTCCTTCATTTAAAAAATGGAAAAACAAAACTATTTGAGTGTATTGATGGCATAAAAAAATCAAGACTTTGGTTTTTTTTAAATTAGAGATGCTAACAAACCAAAACCAAAGAGTTGTCTCCAAAGTACAGCTGTTTCTTCTCCATAGCTGGCTGTAGAATTCTGGAAGTTGAAGTTCAAAAGTCTTAAAGTTGCCAAGTTTGAAGACCTCTAATCATATATATCTTGTGAATTATCTACCATTTTTATTCAGGTTTTGTTATTAACCAGACAATATGCACTTATCCATGTGTCAATAAGTACAGTATTGAAAATGAGGTGCAATGATTTTAAAATTAATTCAAATTTTATTATTATAAAACTTAGTACTAAACATTAAGTAAATAGAAATATAGCAAAGGTAGAAGTGGGCAATCCACAGCTCACACATAGCCCTTTCTGCAGTCTTACACGTCTCCTTGTTACAATTTATACAATACATGCTATAGTCTGGTCATGATCAGCAAAAAATAAGAGATTTGTCAGGCTTCAAAAAACATTAAGAAAAAACACCTCCCCAATGAGAAAGAGTCAAAATGGGAAAGAAAAAAGAAAGAAAAGCTCAATTTCTACCGTTGACAGTGTTAATTGTTTATGTCGCAAAATTAATGGCAATAGATAATAATTTAAATGCAGTACAATCATAAATGGTGATCTCTATATAGCCGTGATGGCGAACCTATGGCACTGTGTCAGCTCCAGTGCACATGTCCGCACTGGACAGCTGATTTTCGGCATTACAGAGGGCGGGAGGAGGCTGTTCTCGCCCTCCCCAGACTTCAGGAAAGCTTCCGGAGCCTGTGGATAGCGAAAAACGACTCAATGGGCCTACGGAAGTTTGGAAACAAACTTTCAGCTGGGCCATTGGGCCATTTTTCACCCTCCCCAGGCTTCAGGAAAGGTCCAACTGGAAGTCCAGAGGCTTCGGTGAGGTCTGCGTGCATGCGTGAGGGGACAGCACAGGGAGCTTGTGCACGCATGCGTGTGGGGGAAGACACTGCATTATGGGTGTGGGTGTGGGCACACCCGCTCACACTAACACACACATGCATGCCCTTTTGGAACCCAAGCAAAAAAAGGTTTGCATCACTGCTATATAGCATAAACTACTTTTAAAAAATCTAAGAAATGGAAAAGAAACTCAGAGTTCCAATTAATTCCAGATGAAATAATTAACAGTTGCATTACATTTATGACTTTCAAAATTTATTTGTTCAAATACCTGGGCTTTTAAGTAAACGGAAGAATGATTTGAAAGCTGGGAAAGCTTCATAATTCTGTTCCTAACTTTTCAACTATGTGAGAACTGGATGAGGAGGAATAATATAATAGAAATTATAGAGAGATGCTATTAGTTCATTGTGCATTGTGCAAGCTTGGTTACTTTGTAAAAAGCTAGTACTGTAGTGATAGGAGCGCAGTTCACCTGTTATATTCAGATACTGGATTCCAGTCCTTGGCATCTGGAAAACAAAACTGAGGAATGGCTTTGAGTCGCTCTTCAGCTTCCCGAACTTGTTTTGTGGGTCTTTCTAGCTGTGATTGAATAAATCAATAACAGCAGTGTTCAGCACATGCTCAAATTAATCTTTTGAAAACAACACTAATACCTTTGTCATTCATCTAAATAAGACAACCCCCCCATCCCTCCCTCTCACACACATTCTCACACACTCTTATTTAAATAAAAAATTAAGAGTGCAATCCTATTTATGTTTATTTTAAAAAGGAGCCCAAATGTAATCAAAGCAAATGTGCAACAACCTGCTACCAGAGTTACGGAGTGTGGAGTGAAGGATATATTTTTACTGCAACATTCCTATAAATAGATGAATCAAGAGCATTTGACACTACTCTCCCAAAGTAGTAATCCTGCTACTTTGTGAGATTTGTTCTGATCCTGTGAGGTGTGCAATTTTTCCAGGGCTTTATAAACTTGGGGACTTTACTTTAAGATAAATGGGGCAAAAAAATCAACAACAATCAGAACACCAACTTTCTGTTGGGAACTGATGAGAGACTTTCTCCATGTTCCAGGATCCTCAAAAGGAAATAGATGCATTTTCCTCCTGAAGGAATCTCTATGGAAATAACATCAAAAATCTGGAGAGGATCACTAAAAAACATCAAGCATGCTGAAGTCAAGAAGGATAGTGAATACGTCATGAGAGTAAAGAAGTTTTTCACTGAGTCCAAACTCAGTAGCGAAAATATCGTCAGGACAATTAACACCGAGGCAATTTCAGTAATTTCATTAGCTGAAATAGTGGCCTGAACTCAAGCTGAACTAGAAGACTTAATAGGAAGAGCAGAAAAATGACAATGAATCATAGCCTTCATCCATGCAGTGACATCGACAGACTCTGATAATATGATCTTGGAAGAAAGAAACAACCAAAAATACCTCAAACCAACAAAAGGTAACAAAGGCTCACATGATAAGCTTATCAAGTCTCGCAGTGCTGCATTCCAACAAAAGTAGTCTTTAAGGCAGCCCACATAGAGCACATTGGGGTCATCCAGTCAAGTGGTGATGTCTATGAGTGATTATCTGAAGGATCTCCTGCTCTAAGAAAGGACATAATTGTGAGCCCATGTAAAGGCCCTCCAGGTCGCAGCTGCCACTTGCTCCTTGAGCAGAAATTTGAGTCCAAGAAAACCCCAGGTTATACACTAGTCTTAACTGGTAAAGTACAACCCCATCCAAGACCAAATATGAAAAATCCTTATACCCAGAGACCCCAAATAACTGTCAGGATTTAACTCAAGTTTGTTCTTCACCATCCAAACCTACAAAGCTGCCAAGTAGTGGATTAGGATTTGATACTATCATCTGGGTGGCTACTGACAGAACTATAAAGGTGGCGATACTAGGACATTTCACTGCCCTTATCATTACAATACAGTCTCATACAGGGGCAGATTGTTACCTGTCATCCCTAGGGAGAAGGATGGTATAAAAATTGAACAAATAAATAAATAAATCTACGTCTAAATCTGACCATTTTCTTTGAATGTGAATTCAAATAGTAGCCTCTGCCTAGGATGTAATAGAAAACAGCATTAAAAAGTATAAGCTGAATGAAGATTCATTACCAGAAGCTGAATTTCTTAAACGTATCCCCAAATACCAGTCATGTTTATGTGAAGTGGGTGCACTTCACTAGTATATTATAGCAGTTCAAGAGAGTAGTTTATTTGTCTTTCTGATAGTTAATTGTGGATTTGTCAAATGAATTATGTTTGTTTTTAAGAAGGAAATTGAGGTGTTGAAAAGCTTCTTCCTATTGTCCAGATAGCAGTTCTTTGTTTTACTTAATCCTCAAATCTCTCTAGCAAAACATTTTGTACTCATTTATGTTCCATCCCTTTCTCTACCAACTGATAAAGGCAAGAATCATCCAAGGGAAAGCTTATTTATTCTATTGCTTCTTATAAAATCTATAGCAAACTGCCTAGAATTGGGAATCAGGTGGCATGTAAATTTCATTAAGAACAATAATCATTAGCTTTTTCATTAACATCTAAGTCATTTTTAGTGTTTACAAATTACTCCACCATTAACAGCTATATACATTTTGATATAATGATGGTCAATGCATGTTTGTTCTTTTACTTCAGTGTTGCATGTCCTTGCTTGCAATGGTCAGTTGCCCTTGCTTGGATGGTCACCATTTCAAAAAACATGATGAGCTTTTGATGGGCTTTGGACATACTTTCAATTATACTGAAAATGTTGTTTCCTATTGATGAAATTTTCGATGGAATTTTCAACATGTAAAAAAGCAGAAACCATGAACAGTTGTTGATGTTTTGTGTTGGCTGTAGAACCATGCTTCACACAGTGCCATTCTATTGACAAGGTTATACACATTTCCTAGCAGGGCTTTAAAGATTGTGCCACACCTGCTGTGTTAACACGCAGGCAAGTCTACTCTAAAGCAGAAACTGAGTAAAATTTGGTTTAAATTGCCTTGCATTTACTCAATGTCATCAAGATGTGCTGGACTCCAGTTCCTCCTGGTTATGGGAATTATGGGATAATATTATTGTTTCTTTGGCTTGCTTAGCTCATTTTGCTAACTATGATTGTACCTCGAAGCCTTGGCTCCTATTTGTCTACTCTACTTCCTGACGTTTCATCTCCTGCTTCTGTCCTTCAGTTGCAGCTGTAACTCCATATCTGATGCATGAATATTGGAGCTTCAAATGCAATAGTAGAAAAATGTCTTACTCTATATACAATTGAAAACTACTTCATGGAATGTTTACTATGTCACGGTGTTCATTTTGTATTGCCAGCAGGCAGACACCCACATACACCTACATCACTAATGTGTCACTAATGTGTCATGAATTATTGCACTACTACGCATGCTTGATTTATGCTTAAATCCCTCCTCCTTCTTTCTACTTTCCTTTCCTGATCAGCCATGTAGAGAGGAACACAGGCTCATATTAGAGCTTCCTAGGTTTTATTGTTTTTTGTAAAATAAAGAGTTTTGTTAAGAAAGATACTTTTGCTAGCATCTTATTTTCTGCAACATATTTTTATGCCATGACATACCGCATTTCTGTCATTTCCTACATTTTAAAAGGAGTTTTCTTCCCTCTTCATGAAATACTAGTAATATACTGTATCAACAGACCATAAGGCAACCTTCCCGATATATTAATGTTTCACTTATACAGAGGTTTTCTGTTCTTTGGCATGGAGACTCACAAACCTGCATTTAGTAGTGTCTTTGCTAGGCTGTCAAATCCAAGCTGATGGATTAATCAGCCTCTCTCCCTCTAAAAACAGCACTCAAGCTCCTCATCAGAATCTGGGACACAGTATCATTGACACCCCTGTTTTCCTTATCAGAGAATCAAATGGAGTGGAGGCTCTGAAAGCCAAAGAATGGACAGTTTTATTTGGTAGCATTAGGAACAAATCTTAAAGACCTGTAGTAGTTGGAAAAGTTGTTTTCTCTATACAAATCTCCCTACGCTGTAGTATTTAGCCTTTGCTCAGTTAAGCCAACTTTCTAGCTTTGCATAGTCCATGGAAACATAAACAAATCGTAGACCGAGTTTGCACAATATACCAGGTCAAAAAGGGATTGGCTAGTCTGTAGTCTGTAATTTAATCCAGGGGTCCCCAACTCCTGGGCCACAGACCAGTACTGGTCCACAGCCTGTTGGGAACCGGGCTGCACAAGTGGCAGGCAAGCGAGCAAAGCTTCATTTGCGCATGTGTGGGATCTAGGTCAGGGGTGGGTTGTGGATTCTCCCACTGCCAGTTCGCTCAGGGACACAACGCTTGGGTGTGTGTGCAATACCTGAAAAAAGCTTATGCGCATGCGCATAAGCAAAAAACAAGATGGTGGTGCCTAGTCTATGGTGCTGCCGGGAGAACCAGCTCGGGGTCATGGCAGGCCTGGGCAACCCAGGCCTCCAAGTTACTACCAGTTCTATAGGACCTGTTCAAACTGGGAGGAACTTACTCTGAATTCTAGGTTGCATACAAAACCCGCTCCCTCCCAGCCTGTGGAAAAATTGTCTTCCATGAAACAGGTCCCTGGTGCCAGAAAGTTTGGGGACCACTAGTGTAGACCATTTAGTCACAAAAAAACTAAAGGAGTTGAGGGGGGAAGTATGTTGCCTAAGGTTATCACATTCTCTCTCTCTCCCTGTCCCTGTGTGTGTGTGTGTGTGTGTGTGTTGTCTCTTTGTAAGTATATGGTGTGGGGGTGTGGGGGTGTATGAATGTGTGTGCACGCGCGCATATGTTTGTGTGTGGGTGTGTATAGTACATGTTTGTGTATAGTACAATTGTATACGTATAGTATTTGCTCAGCTATACTATAGATATACTGTATTCAGTGGAAATGCCCCATAGACTTACGCGACTAGGCTTCCATCTTTCTATCTCATACATCCGGATGTTTTTTCAGAAAACAGGTTTTCAAAACCAGCACATGGTTCAAGTTGCAGTATAGTGCCCAAGGGTCCTTTTACTTCTTGCCAGCTTCTCTTCAACCTATATTGACATATTGCCAGAAAGCACCATTAGAGATTTATGGTAGCGTAGGATTTATGGGCTCCTCTGAGGTCTCACAGAACTCTTCAGAAGCGCTTCAAACGCCTCACTGCATTCCAAACCTGTTTTTTTTTAAAGATCCCCTTATTCAGACTTGCCTTTGGCCCCTTTTTTCTCTCACCTTAATCCTCTGCTGCTTAGTTAGACTGGAAAAGAGGCTTTAGAGCTTGAGGGTATCAGATACCAATTGTTAACAGAACTAACCCGTAAAAATCAAAACCAGATTCCTACCCACAAAGCATTTATAATTCAACCTTCATAAAACATGGAGGACATAGTATTCCATCTCAGCTTTTCCCAACAAGCACTCTCTCCATCAGAGGTGGGGTATTCAGCAGGTTCTGACCAGTTCTGGAGAACCGCTAGTACTACTCAAAATTGACTGGCAGCCCCATGTAAAGCGTGTTGACTATTGTAATGCGTTCTACATGGGGCTACCCCTGAAAAGTGTTCGGAAACTGCAGTTAGTCCAAAATGCAGCTGCGCGAGTGGTGGTGAATGCACCAAGATTCACCCATACAGCACCTATCCTTTACCAGCTGCATTGGCTACCAATTGGTCTCCGGGCACAATTCAAGGTGTTGGTTATCACCTTTAAAGCTCTACATGGCATAGGGCCAGGTTATCTGCGGGACCGCCTGCTGCTGCATACCTCCCTGCAACCGGTAAGATCCCACAGAGTGGGTCTCCTCCAGGTCCCGGCAGCCAAACAATGCTGGCTGGGCCATGGGAGAGAGCCTTCTCTGTGGCGGCCCCGACATTGTGGAACCACCTTCTGCCGGAGATCTGGACCACCCCCACCCTCCTGGCCTTCCGTAAAGCTGTCAAGACTTGGTTATGCCAGCAGGCTTGGGGGAGTAGGATAAGATAGGACCTTTAATTCCCCCCCCCCCTTCTGTATATTGAATGAATGCATTTTATTGTTTTATTAATTACCATATGAATTTTAAGATTGTTGTACTATTTTTTTCTACTTATTGTTGTATTTGTTATTGTTTTCTACTTGTTGGATGCCACCCAGAGTCCTCCGGGAATTGGGCGGCCTACAAATACGACTAAATAAATAAATAACAGGTAATTTCCACCTCTGACTGGCCCCGCCCCCATCTATTCTCTACCTCCCGCATCCCAGCTGATTGGGAGGAAATGGGGATTTTGCAGTAACCTTCCCCTGGTGTGGGGAGGGAATGGAGATTTACAGTATCCTTCCCCTGCCACGCCCACCAAGCCATGCTCACCAAGCCATGGCCACAGAACCAGTAGTAAAAAAAATTTGAATCCCACCACTGTGTCTCCGTACTGCCTCAGTTGAACAAGAATGGCAATCCGATATACCTGGAGATGGTTTGGTTTGAATGAGCCAGATTCTTCTGTTCCTCAGAGTTGAGTGGTCCTGGATGACAGTGCTCACAGACCAAAAAGGGAGGTGGCATGGCTACACAGGTGAAAATAGAATCTTCTGACTGACTGAATGGTCAGTGAAGCATACCAGATTGTATCCACAGTAAATATTGTGTTGGAGTAAGAGAAAAACACAATCTGAAAACAAGATCAGCTAATGATCATTAAAGTTGCCTCCAGTATAGTGAGAGAACACATGAAGTTGAGCTTATGAGGACATAGTATAAAAAGAAAAGGCCAGGGTACAGATAGATGAAGGGCAGTGGTGGGTTGTAAATAATTTTGCCACCAGTTTACGGGCGTGTGTGAATCCCAGCCACGTGGGCAGAGCCTCCCACCGCTGGCGCTACCAGTTCAAAGAACTGGTTCAAACCGGGAGCAACCCAGCGCTGGTGAAGGGGAGGAAAGGTTCATATTATGATTAGCTTGATAAAAAAGAATGACCACAAATAGAGCTACTGTTTTGGTAATGGAAAGTAAGCTACTTTAATCATTACACATTTTACAGACATGATTGGCATGATTTTTTGGTTGAACTTTTTTAATGTATTGCCTTAAAATAGATTCAGGATGTTGTTTTCTCCTTTCTCCTCAAGGTCGACATAGCAGATTTTCCTTTCTAAAAATAGACGCGCAGCTCTGTATTATAATTATCTCTGCGCACATCTGTCTTTAGATCTGTTTGGGGTGCTAGAGTCCCCCTTGTCTTATGTTCTACACATTCTAAAACTGGCTATCTCCACATCCGTGAACAGTCCGCAGTTAGAGATATCTCTGAAGCGCTGTCATAGTTAAAATCCTCCCTGAGTGAGCTTCCTATTTTAAGGTTGCCCGGACTCTTTTACGCTCAACAAATAGCTTTTTCTGACACCACTGCCTTGATGTGGGCGGGGTAAAGTCTCCAGACATCAGAGACCAAAAGTGATAACTTGCTGCTGTTATTTGATCTCTCCAGCTCATAGCATCAGCAGTCAAATAGGAGAAGGGGGTTGCAGCTATTCTCCCCTCCCCTTCCCTCCTGAGTGGTCTTTCTTCTTGTTAAAAAAAATGCAGTGCAAAACATGGGGAGGCTACCCATGGGCAATGATGTCATCTGAATGCCCTCCATAAAATTCCATGAATGAGGCAGGCTGGGTGCTCAATCTGGATGTATGCATACGCCTGCCAGGACATCGTTAACAAAACAGTATCTTGACATTAAAATAGTCCAGGAATGGAAAGAGTAGATTAGTACTGCTGCACATCACATGCTATGATCCAGATACCTAATAGCTGCCCTATAATGCTTGTCTGAGAACTAGTTTGGTGTAATGGTTAAGGCAACAAACTAAAAAGCTGGAGACTGTGAGGTCTAGGCCTGCCTTAAGCTCTAAGCCAGCAGGTTGACTTTGGACCGGTCACTTTCTCTCAGCCCCAGGAAACAGGCAATGGCAAACCATTTCTGAACAACCTTGCCAAGAAAACTGTAGGGACTTCTCCATACAGTTTCCAAGAATCAAACACAGTTGAATGGAAGAAAAAAAACTGTCTAATAATTTCCCAAGCAGAAAATCTGCAGTGTGTATACAGTGTATATGCATTCCATACAAGCCTAAGCAGGGGGTTGGACTAGAAGACCTCTAAGGTCCCTTCCAACTCTGTTATTCTATTCTATTAAGGCTCTATTGAACTGTTTTTTCTATTGATTATTTTTGAATTCAACTTTACCCCAAAAGAGAGAAATCACCACAATAAATATGTTTCCTTTAAAGGAAGGGGTGGACACTGCATACAAAAAATAGAAAATGTTTATTGCTGCCAGCAATGATGATGTTTAGGACACTGCACAATATACATGGGTCTGATTTGTTCTGTTTTTCTTGTGGTATTTTGCTTTCTGGTTGAGTGTTGCTTGATGGCGAGATGGGTGACATGTAAATTTAATAAATAAATATTTTCTAGATGGTGGTTGTTTAGTTGCAAACCTATCTGATCTGCTTGTGAGCCAAGCAGCCTATAAAATCAACCAGTTATTCAATATATGGCATCTTAACCAAATTTCAGAGAAAGAAGACGGGGTCATATTTTCCAGGGTTCTTACAATCAAGTCAACAAGCAAGCCAACACAATAAGGGGAATGATAAGGAGCATGAGATGAAACCAGGGATGAGATGTAGATATCACATGGCCAGTCTGCTGAGAGCTATTGCTTAACCATGGTTGCAAACCCTTATTTCACCATCCTGACCAAGCCAGCAAAAGTTAGAATCAAACAAACTATGATAAAGCGTGGTGGATCACAAATTTAGGATTGCTGGGCTGACAATCAGCAGATTCGTGTTCAGGACCCGGTAGCTGCCACAAGACAGGGTAAGCTCCCATCAGACGCTCCAGCTCCTGCCAACCAGAAGCTTGAAAGCAGGTGACTGCAAGTAGATAGACGGGTACCACTTCAGTGGGCAACTTAACAGGGACATGAAAGGAGCCCCCAACTGAGTTTGCCCCGGGCAACAGTGATGTCACCATTCAATCCTTTCAACCGAAAAGAGCTTTAGTGCAAATGTAGTAGTACGAGGGTGAGTCAAAAAGTAATGCCATTTTATTTAGGACAGGTATAATTACCAACACAGGAACATGTAGCATAC
>JANHGD010024055.1:0-14133 GCA_027560375.1 Imantodes cenchoa
TTAACCTAAATTATTGTATTTATCGGGCTTTATAGATTTAATTAATTTTAATATTTCTATTGTTGTATACCTTTTTTTATGACTTTTATAGCCCTGAGTCCGCAAGGAGAAGGGCGGTATAAAAATTGACAAATAAATAAAATAAAATAAATAAGCCTGCTTTGCCATTGGGATGTCTACGTTCCATCCACCGGCACCTTTCGATCCTGCCCATGAGAAGTAGAACTCCTATATGCAGCGCTTCAAGTGCTTCCTCGAGGCCAATGACCTACTGGGGCTATCAGACAATCGAAAAAGAGGTCTTTTCCTGAGTCACTGTGGACCAGAGGTATTCGATACCGCTGAATCCTTGTCTGACCCAACCCCTGTACACACAGTAACCTAGCAGGTTCTCCAGGCAACTCTAAAGTTGCACTACGTGCCCACACCGTCCAAAGTTGTCCGGCGCTAACAATTCCAGCAGCAGATACAGAAAGATGACAAGACTATCGAACAGTACATAGCTGCTCTCCACAAAGCGTCCAGCCATTGCAAGTTCCGTGACCTGGATGACACTCTCCTTGACCAGTTGATTTGCAGCGTGCAGGACATTCGCTTGCAGTGTTGTTTATTGGCGCAGCCCAATCTCACGCTGGCTGCCGCCCTCGATGAAGCTTGGGCTGTTGAGTCCTTGAACAAAGCGCCGTCTCATCTCCGCTTCACCTCTTCCAGGAAAGATGATAAGCCTCTCTCAGCTGTGCACAAGGAGATTATTGAGGAGCCAGGTAGCAGCGATGACGAGGTCTGCCACATCAAAAAACTTTGCTCCCCCCCCCAATGACTTATCTGATGTGTGTGCTAGTTGTGGGGGGCAACACTTGAGGGCGTTGTGTAAATTCTGTGATGCCATCTGCCAAAGGTGCGAGAGGAAGGGACACTTGGCGTGAATCTGCTGTGCCATTTTTTCTTCAAAAGATGCGCAGGCGCAGAACGACTACAGAACGGAGCCACCTAACAGATTCTGGTGCAAATTTCAAAGACCGTGTCAAAGACCGATGGCAGCGCAGCATGACACCAACCAAACCAGAATTGCCAGAGCCAGTTGCCCTTGCCGAGACAAGATTAGGGTCAGCGTCTCCATTGCTTCTGTTGGATATGTGAGCAAAAAAGTAGAAAGAATTCCTGTACTGCTTAACTAATGAAAGATTTTTAAGTATGACATTAAACATGGATATTGATGGGGCTCCTGTCTCAATGGACATCGACACGGGGTCCACCATGTCCATTGTCGCATGGGACACTCTCAAAACTGTTCTTCAAGTTTCCACACCTCCTGCCTGCAGGAGACCTCCCTCTGCCTATCTGATTACCAGGGGAACCAGATACCAGTCCAAGGAAAGGCACGGGTCCACGTTAGATTCAACAAGTTCAGTGGGCCCCTGCAGCTCACCATTGTGAATGGAAGTCTTCCATGCCTCCTGGGACTTGATTGGTTCAAGTCGCTCGGCCTAGAGGTGACCAGTGTCAACGTCGTCAGAACAGAAAATCTGGACAACCTATTTGAGGAGTTTCAGGACATTTTCAGTGATGGTTTGGGCAAGTATGTGGGAACTCCTATTTCTTTTTGCCTTGATCCTAATGTTGCACCCATTCGCCTCAAACCACGTAGGGTTCCACTCCCATTAAGGGAAAAATTGACAAGGAAATTGACAAATTAATTAAACAGGGCATTCTTGAACCGGTCGACCACGCAAAGTGGGAGATCCCTATAGTGACCCCCGTAAAGGGGAACGGCAGCATCAGGATCTGTGCTGATTACAAATGCACAATTAACAAGGCTTTACAGCAGAGTGCCTATCCGGTGCCGATTGTGCATAATCTACTTCACTCCCTGGGTCTGGATAGCCTGTTTGCTAAGTTAGACCTTGCACAGGCACACCAGCAATTGCTGGTAGATGACACTACCATGGAGGCACAAACCATCATAACTCACAGAGGTGCCTTCAAATGTCACAGGCTGCAATTCGGAGTCAGTGTGGCCCTAGAGTTGTTCTAGAGTATAATGGAACGATTGTTACAGAATATCCCTGGGGTCATACCATATTTTAATGACATCCTCATCACAGCCTGTGACCAAGACCAACTCTGCTGTCGAGTGGGGATGGTACTGTCCAAACTGTGAGCTGCAGGTCTTAAGGCCAAGTGCAGCAAATGCCTTTTAGGAGTCCCGGAAGTTGAATTCCTCGGTTACAGAGTAAACGGTCAAGGGATCCACTCGGCTGAAAACAAGCTTAGAGCCATTCACGAGATACCAGCCCCAAAGAACCAGGTGGAATTACAAGCCTTTTTGGGGCTTCTAAATTTTTACAGTCTATTTCTAAAGGACAAAGCCACAATAGATGATCCATTGCACAAGTTGCTTGCAAAAATACACCATGGTTTTGGGGACCCAGAGAGGCGGCAACTTTCAAGGCCGTTAAACAACTTCTTACTAGCAAAAGCAACTAATACAATACAATAACACATTACCGTTAGTTCTGGCATATGATGCATCCCCTGTGGAAATCAGCGTTGTGGTAAGCCACAGACTGCCCAATGGTGCAGAGGCCCCTGTGGCCTATTATTCAAGAACACTGTCCAGTGCTGAATGGAATTATAGTCAGCTAGACAAGGAGGCTTTAGCTCTGATCACAGGAGTAAAAAAAATTCACGAATACTTATTTGGGAGGGATTTTGATTTGGTAACAGACCACAAGCCACTGCTGGGGCTGTTAGCTGGGGACCGCCCGATGCCAGCTGCTCTTTCCCCTCATTTTGGCTGCTGGGCTATTTTCCTCTCAGCCTATTCTTACTGACTGGTCCACCAGCCTGGGCAGAGACATGGGACATGTGGATGCTCTAAGGAAGTGCCCATTGCCCGACATACTGACTGACATTGTTCCGGAAGCACCAGTCCTATTCATTGATTTAGCTAACTCTGGACTGGTCACCTTGGCCAAGGTAGCAAGACACATGGCCAAGGACTCCACACTGCGGACTGTGCTGAACTGGGTGTGGAGGGGATGGCCAAAGGACTATGTCAAAGTGGAGTTTAAGGCATTTGAGCAACAGCAACACAAACTCTCAGAGCAAGGGGGTTGCCTCCTTTGGGGCAACCGAGTAATCATTCCAGACAGCCTGCAAGCTGGAGTTCTCAGGACATTGCATGAAGGCCATCTGGGAATTGTCCGGATGAAAGCCTTGGCCAGGGGGTACATTTGGTGGCCAAATATGGATGCAGAGGTCCAAGAGTGGGTGGGGCTATGTAAACCCTGTCAAGATTCAAGGCCTGCTCCACCCAAGGTGGAAGTCCATGACTGGGAACAACTGAAGAGTCCATGGTCGAGATTACATGCAGATTTTGCAGGCCTTTGCCACAGCCAAATGTTTTTAATTATCATAGATGCATATTCCAAGTGGCTCAAGATTGTACCCATGGGTACAACTACTGCAGAGGCTGTGATAAAGGCACTTGTTTGCCACGCATGGGCTGCCAGATGTCCTGGTTACGGACAATGGGCCCCAATTCACAGCCGCAAGTTTTGAGGGTATCTCGGGGAGTTGGGCATCCACCATGCCCTATCTTCACCGTTCCATCTGGCCACAAATGGGTTGGCAGAGAGAGGTCATTAGGTCAGCAAAGGAAGCTCTAGGCAGATTGGGCCTCAGGGACTGGCAGGCCCGTATAGACAAATTCTTGAGTTTGCAACATATTACCCCCAGTGCAACGACAGGGAGAAGCCCAGCTGAGCTACTCATAGGCCACAAACTGAGGTCTGTCTTAGGTTATACCCCCACTATGCCACTAGGGAAAAAACTGAACCGGCACACAAAGCAAGGTCCCTCTTGGTTGAGGACACTGTGGTCGTCTGCAATTATGCAGAGGGGGCCCTATGGCTACCTGGGGTGGTAGAAAAAGTCACAGGTCCATTGACAAATGAGATCCGTTTCCAAGACGGCCGCCTTTGGAAAAGGTACATTGATCAGATCCGAAATAGGGTAAAAGGGAACCTAGGAGAATTTCCAAATGTAATTCTATGCATTCCTCCCTCAGCTAATTCAAGCCCGAGTATCTTGGAAAGCCTGCCTGTAAGCACAGAAGTCCAGTCGCAGCCCGTCAGCAAACTGTGTGCAGCAAACAGCAAACCCGCCAGCCACACCCAGTGAGGAGACCTCGACTGATGTTTTCCAGGAGGTTCCATTCTCAAGCTAGGGAGCAGCAGCGGACCTGTCCGAACAGGTCACTGCCTCACCACCAACAGAACTGCGCCAGTCTGGTAGGGCTCCCAAACGCCCCGCCTACCTACGCGACTACGTTTGTTGGACTCCTCCATCTAGAAGGGGAGGGATGTTGTGTTCTGACTGACCTCTAAGTGAGCTCTAATTTGTTATTGTCGAGTGAACTCTGACTGAACTCTGACTTGTCTTGAACTGTATGTTTTCAACCAGGTCCAGCATTGAGTGCTTAAACGCAATTGGTTGTTGTGTCTAACAGCCCTCTATATAAGAACTGGCTGTCAGAACGTGCTTTGCTGGTTGCTTGAGTTGTGCTTAAATAAAGAGCTATTCTGAAGTCAGTCTCCTGAGTTTCTACCCACTATCTAACATGCAGATTCTAATTTATCCTCAGATGACTCAGTGTATTTTATCACTCAATCTCACAGCTTGACCTATCTCACAAGATTATTCTAGTGGCAAAAAATAAGAGGAGGGATTGCTATGTGTCTTGCCTTAAGCTCTTAAATGAAAGGCAGGAAAGAAAAATAAACGACCTCTCAGCTTTTTAAAAAGTTAGTGGCACCCAAATAAATTCTGTTTGTATCTTGATTTCTATGGTGTAGCATGGGGTAGACATCATCACTACTTTATAAGATGAATCAAACTATATTTAATAAAGGAATTATTTATGTTAGAGAGTAAAAGTACTACAGTATATGCTTACATCTCAATTAGTGAGTCTTCATTAGCTAAATAAACTTGCAAAATCATTCCTCTTATATCAAATTTCCCTAACTTTCACCCCATCTGGACCCCATAATCAAGACTTCTTAAAGACTTCTTCTATTGCAGGTTTTACTGCTGTTTTTAATTTTCAGGATTAAGAAGTAGTTTGAAAGTCTTCTTGTTAGGTTTCCTTTTGGCGTTAACCTCTGCTATTCACAATAATGCTTTCACCTCTGAAAAGAGAATATTTGCAGCTCAGAGTTGAAATGAGGGGTCTTTGGTGCTGTCTGAGTTTGCTTGTTTTCTTGCAGATGTTTTGTTATTCAAACTAGCTAACATTGACCAGTGGTAGTGCGGATGATGTTACCTAGTTTGGGTAATGAAACACCTGCAAGAAAACAAGCAAGCTTCGACAGCACTAAAGATCCCTGCTTTTACCTCTGACCTCAGATTTTTTATTCCACTTTTAAAATATACAATCAAAGTGGCAAACATAGTAATACTTCTCCTTCTTCCTGTCTTCCCCACAGCAACAATTCTGAGAGGTGAGTTGGGAAGAGAGAGAGTGACTGGCCCAAAGTCACCAGTCTGCTTTCTCCATAGTGGGTGGAGCCTCCAAGGATGGGAAGACACTGCCCTTTAGCCAATCAGGACCGAGTCTGAAGTATAAAAGGTGAGCCCTGACAGACACACACCCTCTTTTGACGAGGGACGATGTTCAGACCTACATGTTCTCCCACACCAGCGGTAATATACAATAGATTGCTTACGACCTCTATGCTCCCCTGATCAACCAGGCAAGGATCAAAAAGGGTGGGGCTTGGAGGCTAGCTCCACCCTACGAGAAGGGGCGTCTCAGGTGAGTACCAATGCCCATTCTTCATAGTGGGTGGAGCGAGCCTCCAAGGATGGGACATACCAAAGCCTCTGTCCCTAGGGAGGGAACTTAGACCTGGTTGACACCTTGATCACCCGACACCCCTTGATGGAGCACACAATGTCCAAACAGAAGGCCCTCCAAAGAGAAGGAGTCCAGCTTATAATGTCGGACAAATGGAGCCGAGGACGACCAGGTGGCTGCCCTGCAAATTTCAGTTAAGGAGGCACGGGCCCTCCAGGCTGCGGTAGTTGCAGCGCTATGCGTGGAGTGAGCGGTCACCGAAGGAGGGCGAGGTAGGGCAAGGCGGTCGTACGTGATAGCGATGACGTCTCTAATCCAGCGCCCCACAGTAGCAGAGGAGGCCTTACTGCCTACCGACTTGTGTGAAAAGGAGACGAAGAGAGCCTCTGTCCTCCGAATGGAGGAAGTTCGTTGGATGTATATCTGTAGGGCTCTGCGGACGTCAAGGAGGTGCCAACTCTCCTCCTGGCTGTTCATTTGGATTTGGATAAAAGTCAGGGAGAATAATCTCCTGTGCCCTATGAAAGGAAGAGTTTACCTTGGGTATAAATGTGGGGTCTAAATGAAGAATAACGCAGTCAGGGCAGAACCCGCAACAGTCACCCCTTATCGAGAGAGCTGCTATCTCCGAAATTCATCTGGCAGAGGTCACCGCCACCAGGAACACTGTCTTGTAGGTTAAGTATTTCATCGATGCTGAGGCTAAGGGCTCGAATGGGCTATCAGACAGAGCCTGTAGGACCTTACAAAGGTCCCATGTGGGATACCGATGTACTGTGGGGGGACATAGGTTGGTAGCGCCCTTTAGGAATTTCTGGACCAATGGGTGGACAGATAGTGAGGGAGATGACCCACAGGTCAGGACCGTCGAGAGGGCTGCTAATTGCCTGCGGAGTGTATTTAGTGCGAGCCCTTTCGCCATGCCCTGTCTTAGGAATTGGATGTCCCCGATGACGGACAGATCCAATGGATCATACCCCACCTGGTGACACCACTCGCAAAAGGCTCGCTAGGTGGCTGCGTATATTCGGTTCGTAGACGGTCGCCTGGAGGCTAGCATAATGTCCGTGATGTCATCGGGAATGTGGCGCAACCTCAGAGTGATCCACTCAAGTGCCAGGCGGTCAGCTGCAGCCAGGCAGGATCCGGATGCTTCACTGACCCCTGGGCGAGCGACCACTCTGTCGGTGAGATCCGCCATGGCGTGGACACCGACATGAACATAAAGTCCGCGAACCAGGGTCTCCTGGGCCAGTGCGGGGCGAGCAGGATCACTTTTGCTGATTGTTGACAGATCTTGCGGAGGACCCTGGGAATAACTGGTAGAGGGGGAAAGGCATACAGGAGCCCCCGAGGCCATTGACAGCGGAGAGCGTCAGTACCTTCCTCCCCTTGGGCCCGGTAGCATGATATGAACCTGTCCACCTTTGCATTTGTTGGCATAGCAAAGAGCCCACAAGGGGCAGATGCTCCTGCGAGGTGTGGAGCTGATGACCTTGCGAAGAACAAGGCAGTTGTGGAAGCCCTGATTGCCCAAGCTGCCGCCTGATGGGAGCGCTGCAGGGCAGTCTCCGTCCGCCTGTCCTCTGGCTTCAGGAGCTCTTCAGAGTCTCCCGGCATCTGGCGTGTTGGTATACAAGGCTAAGACCAGAGCATCCACCGGGGGGACCACCAGGTCCACATTAAAATGTCTCTTGTCCAGTGGGTTAGGCAAGGCCCCAGCCGCTGGGTTCTGCCACTGTTTGGTGACTGAGTCTATAAATAAATTCGGCGTTGGAATAAGTTCAGTTTGTGATGCCGTCTCAGAAAACAATGGGTCTACCTGAGCAGTGGCGGAGGATGGGGCAACTGCCGAGGCGGGGATGTTGGCTGACACCCTTGCCTTATGGAGGAGGGACCGGAAGAGGCCTGGATGGAATAGACCTGTGGTAGTGGGGGGAGGAGGTGCAAGGTCTTCATCATCGGAGAGCTGCAGACCATGCTGGTCATCCTCCTGCGATTCCTCCGACACTTGCTCTTCCGACACCTGTGCCATGGGTACCATGGGGGGTAAGGGACAGTCTGTCTCAAGATCATCCTCCCCCTCAGACAAGTCATCTTGTTGGTAATAGTCCATAGAATGGTAGGCCTGGCCAAGGGCAGGCTGTTGGGCAGCCATTGCCCTGATGCCTGCCTCTATCCCCTCCCTGATGGCGGCATTTATTCTGTCCTGGACCTCCCTGGAGTTCAGGGAGTCCATGGTGGGGGAGCTCAACTCCTGCCCCTGGACTGGTGCAGGAGCGCCCTCGGAGGAGCCTCAAACATCCACCCATGGCAGACAAAGGTCTGCGTTGTCTAGGGACATCGAGTCGAGCGAGCAACCAGAAGAATGTTTGCATGCTTTGATCCACTTGCTTTTATGTCCCATGGGACCCCCTGACTCTGCCTGAGTCTGCGTGGGTTGCAGGGAGACCGCCCGTGATGATGTGCCCTGTGACTGGGAGGGGGCAGCCCTAGTGCTTGTTTTTGGATTTTGTCCCTGTGCGGGGGGCTTGACCACCCTTCTCACAGGGGGAATGGTCTCTGCCCTTTGGAGAATGGGGGCCAGATGGACACACCCCTTTTTCCAGCTGGCCAGTCTTAGACTTATTTTTGTGCTTTGACGTCTTCTCCATAGTGGGTGGAACTATTAGCCAGAATGAGTTTGACTTCGTCCAATCAGATATGACTGAGTCTGAATAATTAAAACTACTGGGGGCACTTCTGCTTCCTATCCCCAGTTAATGACTCAGTCCTCATCAGGACGGTTGTGGTCATAATCTCTCTCCAACAAGAAATCTACACTCCAAATAAGATTCATTCTGGCTGAAAAACAAAAGCAGGTAGTGATTCCCCCATCTCTGCCTGGGTTCCCCCGCTGGGGTTGCCTGGGGAATCACCGGAGTTGGGCTTTGCCCACTCCCCTTCTGGGGGCAAACTGGTAGGCAAGTGGGGGAGGCAGACCTCGCTGGTGGCCACCACCCCACGCCTTTCCCTCGTGGGCCTCTACAGGGACCGTCGCTCCCTCCTCTGCATACCTGCGTGATGCCAATTGAGCCGGCCTTATCTCTCGGGGGATCGATGGCCTCGCGCACGCCCCGCTGGGCGTCGTCACACCACCGGCCAGCTGATAGCTTCGGCGGCAGCGAGAAAACTTCCCGGCGAGGCCTGTAGGCCCGAAAAGGACGACCTCGCACGCTCGCGCAGGCGCACAACAGCGCCTGCACGCACTTCGCTTTTTCCCACCGCCCAGCTCGGAGACAAGTCGGGGCGGCTGGAGCAACGCAGGGAAAGCGCCGGCAGGCCCCACTCACGAGAAGCATTAAAGGCAGGCTGCGCAAGCGCGCGCAGCACCATCCTAGTGTGCAGCGCTAATTTTCCAGATTGGAGGCCACCTGGACTGCGCCCCCCCCCCCAGGGCAGGAACATCGTGCCAGGTTGAGCGCTCGCCCACCCAGTGGGGAGGAGGCTGGAGCGCTCCCGACAACTCAGGGGTAAGAAAACCGCCCCCTAACCAGCATCGGTCGCCCCCTTCCTCTCCCACTCACTGAACTGGGAGACAGGCCTCCTGCTCACCTGGAGCCATCTTAGTGGGGGGACCTAGCAGCAGGAGCCCAATTGGGAAGTCTCCACACCTGGCAGGCTTTTCTTCAGAATGGCAGAGGCTCCTGCAAAGAGGAAAGACAAGGCTCACCATTCAAAAAGTGAGTCCAGGCCCTCATCCCACAAAGGGACAAAGAAAATAAAGGCCAAGGGCCAGACCTTGACTCCTCAGGTGGCCATGATGGTAACTGGGGCCACCGCTGAACCAGTGAACATAGACCTGGCCGCTGTCAGGGTAGATGATTCGAATTTGTGGGGCCAAACATCACAACTACCTGAGCCAAATCCCACCAACATAGAGGGGCCTCAGGGGGCAGAGGCTGTTGACATGCCCCCAGAACAGGGAGTACAACTCCCAGCCCCCTCACCGGCTCCCAACCCGTCCATGATCCTCCTGGCACGGGCAGACCTACAGGCCATGTTATCGGCGGCCATTCAACAGGGCCTTTCGGCGGGCATGCATCACGGCGGACGCAGATCAAAACGGGCCCGTTCCCCTCAACCGGGGCCCTCCCGCCAACCGGCACAGGCTCAGCCAACAACACATGTGCCTAGACAACGGTCGGAGTCAGAGTCCTACTCCTCAGATTCAGGCTCTTCCAGCTCCTCGGACATGGGGGACAACAAACGGGGCCGCACCATGTCTGAGGACGAGGATTTTGTGCCAGCTTCATTGGGAGCTCCCTCTGCATTGTTTGATCCGGCGCTATTCAGCTCCTTGCTGCACAAAGCGCAACAGGCGGCCGGCCTGGTACCGGCGCCCACCCCAGCTACGGCACCCTCGTCGGACCCCCCGTTTTCTTCACAGGCACCTGCTCCTGAGGCCGTGCCAGCCCCTCAGCTGTTCGTGGACTCAATCACCAGCCGGTGGTCCAAGCCTTCTTCCACTCTGCCATTGGGCTCTTCAGATCGCCGCTTCTTTCACATGGATGACAACCTCTTACAATTGTTAGAGGTCCCCCAGGTAGATCCCCCGGTGGCAGCCCTGTATTCACCCAATGCTCTGCCGGGTGATGTGGAGGAACTGCTCCATATGGAGGAACGCCGGGTGGAGCAGATGTCTAAGAAGGCACACCAAGCGGCAGCATGGGTGGTGCGTGCCTCTTCGACAGCCTCCTTCTTCAACCGCTCATCATTGAAGTGGCTGAAACAGCTGCAGGACCACCTACCGGCTTCGGATATGCGAGCCCACCAGGACAACACAAAGCTGATTGCAGCGACACAGCTGTCGGCGGACTCCACTCTCCAAGCATCCCGTTTTGCAGCAAGATCTATCTACCACTCCGTGGTCGCCCAGCGCATACAGTGGCTCCGGGGATGGCAAACAGATGCCAAACACAAGTGGCGACTGGCCACTTCCTCCTTTCAGGGAAAAGCCCTGTTTGGGGCACACCTAGATCCCATCCTTATAGAGAACAAGGACCACAAGAAGGTTCTTCCTTCCAATGTCTGGAAAGGGGGAAGCAGGCTCCTGTCCTTTAATCACAAGCCTTACTGAGCTCCGGAGCCCTTGGCCCCTCCGACCCAGCGGGGGGCAGGTCAGTATCCATATTGTCCCAGACAGGGACAGGATAGGTATCAATGCCCCAGGCAATCAAAGAAGCCCTTTCGGGGGGGTGGGGGTCGCTATCACCGACGCCCCAGATGATTCTCTCTCTGCCCTACCCATAGGGGGCCGCCTGGCCGCATATTCTCATCTTTGGCAGGCGATCACCCAGGACCAGTGGGTCCTCCAGACAGTGACCCATGGTCTTTCCCTAGAATTTAGGTCTGTACCACAGTCCTCTTTTCGGACTTGTCGGATATCCAAAGACCCGGCTAAACGGGCTCTTATGGAAGAAGCAGTAGGACACCTCTTGGCCATTAGGGCTATCCAACCGGTTCCCCCGGATCAAACAGACCTCGGCTTCTTCTCCATATTGTTTGTTGTGCCGAAGGCCTCAGGTGGCTGGAGGGCCATATTGGACCTCAAGCGCCTAAACCGGTTTATCAAGGAGCGCAAGTTCAAAATGCACTCCTTGTTTTCCATCTTAAACTGTATCAGGCAGGGGGACTTCATGGCCTCAATAGATTTAACTGAGGCCTACCTACACATTCCCGTTCATCGGGACCACAGACAATTTCTTAGGTTCAGTTATGCAGGTAGACAGTATCAATACCGCGCGCTCCCCTTCGGCCTCTCTTCAGCCCCTCGTGTCTTCACGAAGGTGCTGGCGGCGCTAGCAGCATATCTGAGGTCGGAGGGGGTCCGCTTACACTGCTACCTCGACGACATCTTAGTACTAGGATCCTCTCACCAGTTGGCCACTCACCATTTGCAGTGGGCCATGGACACCCTAACTCAACTAGGGTTTTCCATTAATGCAGACAAGAGCCACCTTCTCCCAGGCACGCGCATTTTGCACCTGGGGGCCATCATCAATTCCTGTGAGTGTAGGGTGTTCCTCTCCCCGGACAGACGGGCCAGTGTTAGGGACATCACGTCTCAGGTCCTCCAGCTACAGGAGGTTCCGGTGTGCCTCTTGTCTTCCCTGCTGGGGAAGATGGTATCGGCCTTCTTCATAGTCCCTTGGGCCCGTCTGCACTCCCGGGAACTACAATGGCTGCTCTTGCCTTTTCAGAAGGCGAAACGCAGCAACTCCAAACGCAGAATCCGGGTCTCCTCCCGAGTGAGGGAATCCCTTCGATGGTGGATGTCTTCAGCTACCTCGCGGGGGTGCCTGTTCTCGGACCCAGACTGCGAACTGGTCATGACGGACGCCAGCCTGACGGGGTGCGGAGCTCATCTGCGAGAGCACGTGACTCAGGGCACCTGGACCCCATCAGAGTCGAGTCACTCCATCAACTGGCTCGAACTCTGGGCCATTTATCTAGCCCTCAGGGCTTTCAAGCCCCACCTTGTCGGGCGCCACGTCCTGGTCCTCACGGACAACACGACTGCCAAAGCGCATGTGGTCAGACAGGGGGGAACTCGCTCTCTCCCGCTCATGACGGAGGCACGCTGACTCTGCAGCTGGGCGGAAAGCAACCTCCTGTCCCTAACAGCGGACCACATAGCGGGGGTTGACAATACTACAGCGGACTGGCTGAACAGGTCATCCCGTTCAGCCAGCGGAATGGCACCTGCACAGAAACATTTTCCAGGGCATTGTAACCAGGTTTGGGCTTCCCCTGCTAGACCTATTTGCCACCAGGCACAACAGCCAGCTTCCCAGGTTTTATTCCCGGTACAAATGCCCGGGGCCGGAGGCCTGCAATGCCCTCCGGGTCCCTTGGCCCAAGGGACTGCTCTATGCCTTTCCCCCCTTTCCCATCCTGTCCAAGGTCATTCGCAAGGTAATCCTGGAACGGGCAGAGGTGGTTCTGGTAGCGCCCCATTGGCCACGGCAGCCATGGTTTGCGGACCTCCAACAGCCGTCAGTGGCTCCTCCATGGACCCTCCCGGTCTGGCTGGATTCTCTATCCCAGGGGTCCCTCCTTCACCCAGACCCAGCGTGGCTGAAGCTCACCGCCTGGCGGTTGAGCGGGGATCCCTAGCTGACCGCCAGTTCAATCATAGGGTCATCTCTACCATGCTAGCTTCCAGACGTCCCTCCACACAGAGGATTTACGCCTCAACCTGGCACGTGTTCAGCGCCTGGTGTGCCCGTGTCGGCTGCTCCACCTCGGGGATTCCTATCCAACGAGTATTGGAATTCTTGCAGGATGGGCTAGATAAGGGTCTTCGTCCGAATATCCTCCGTCGACAAGTAGCGGCCCTCTCTTCCAAGATCTCCCTAGGGGAAGTTCCCTCTCTGGGCCACATTCCAGAAATCAGGCAGTTTCTACGGGGGGCTCGCAATATCTGCCCCCCCACGGTTCATAGGTTCCCCTCATGGGATCTCTCACTAGTTCTCGATGTCCTAACCAAGGAACCTTACGAACCACTCCGCAGGATTCCCCTTCGGCAGCTCACATACAAGGTGGTCTTCCTGGTCGCCATCACGTCGGCCAGGCGGATCTCAGAGCTATCAGCCCTATCGGTTAGGGCGGATCTCTGCATCCTTCATAGGGACAAAGTGGTGCTCCGGCTGGACCCTACTTTCCTCCCTAAGATAAATTCCTGGTTCCATAGGGCACAGGAAATAGTCCTACCCACTTTCTTTCCTCAACCTTCCTCGGAACAGGAACGTGGGTGGCACAGGTTAGACCTGCTACGGGCCATTTCTACATACATTGAAAGGACGGCCTCCATTCGGAAGTCGGAAGCCCTCTTTGTTTCTTTCCACTCTTCTTCCCTAGGGAATAAGGTATCGCCCTCCACGATCGGTCGTTGGATAAGGGCAGCCATCACCTCAGCCTATAGGGTTCGCGGCCTTCCCCAGCCATCGGGTATCCTGGCTCACTCCACCAGGAGTGCGGCCACCTCGGCTGCGTGGAGGTCTAGGGCTTCTTTAGAGGAAGTCTGTAAGGCGGCGACGTGGGCCTCTCCGCTCCAATTCGTTCGCCATTATAGGATTGACGAATTCGCTGCGGAGGATGCTTCCTTCGGTCGCAGAGTGCTGCTAGCAGGTACTCAGAGTGGGGTTTCAAGTTTGGTTTCCCCTCCCTAGGACATCCAGCTTGGGTATGTCCCATTCTGGCTGATAGTTCCACCCACTATGGAGAAG
>JANHGD010024601.1:0-14117 GCA_027560375.1 Imantodes cenchoa
TGGCCCCAGAGTGGGGTGGGAATGGAGATTTTGCAATATCCTTCCCCTGCCACGCCCACCAAGCCATACTATGCCCATCAAGTCACACCCAGAGAACCGGTAGGGAAAATTTTTAGATTTCATTCCTGCTTTAAACGTAGGTTGGTTTTGGATGTTATAAAGCCCTAACACAATTTGAAAGTGTGATTAAAAACAACATTTCTGTTTTTAAGTTTTAGTTAAGTTTTATGAAATGTGGCTTCTTACATCACCAAATCTTTTAGCACCTTTAATGTTATAGGTCATTGATGGCGAACCATTTTTTACTCAGGTGCCAAAAGGGTGTGCGCATGCGCGATAGTGTGCACATGCGTGCCCACACCCATAATGCATTGCCTTCCCCCTGCGCATGTGCACAACCCCCCACACTGCCCGCCGTGCATGTGCACAGGCCTCAGTGAAGCCTCCGGACTTACGGTAGTTCTGTTGGGCAGTTTTTCGCCATCCCCAGGGTTCAGGAGGCTTTCCTGAAGCCTGGGAAGAGTGAAAACGGCCAAAAAGAAGCCCAAAAATTAGCTGAACAATGCGCACATGCACACTGGAGCTGACATAGGGCAACGCCTCGTGTGGTCTCAGATATGGCTCCGCGTGCCACCTGTGGCACCCATGCCATAGGTTCGCCATCACTGCTATAGGTTACTGTATAGGTTCATTGTATAATAATGTAATGGAATCTAATATCCAATCAATTCAATTTATTAAATAATATTGGAGGATACCCAAATCAAACAAGAGGAGCTGGCACTTTATGGGGGATTTAGCACAAATAATATTTGAGTTCCTGACTACAACTGTTATTTTACCAGTAGTACTAAAGATAAAGCTTTCTCCTGTCTTCTCATGTCTGACTCTAAGGTTTGCTGCTTATTTCCATTTCTTGCCCGAGGGAGCCAACGTTGTCCAAAGACATTTTCTGCGGTAATGTCATGTGGCCAAGCATGGCTATACCCAAAGACACACAAAATACTGTTATCTTCTCACTGAAGTGCTAACTATTTATCAACTAGCATTTGCATGCTTTCAAACTGCTAGTGGGCAGGATCTGGGACAAGAACAGGAATTCACCCATCGTGCTGTGCTCAGGTCACAAACCAGTGGTGGGGTGCTGCCGGTTCAAACTGGTTCTTTCCCAGTAGAGGAAATTTGGTGCCATTCACCAAACCAGCAGCGATGACTGGCAGTTAACCGGTCCTCTGGTCACCACAGATTGCTAAAAACCCCTCTGTGCATGCGCAAAGACTTCTGCACAGAGGGTAATTTCCGGGAAGTGATGCACGCAAAATGTGTACTTCTGTCGCAGTGCAAACTGGTGGGGAAGGTAAGTAGAACCCACCCCTGTCACAAACCTGGGCTGTCAGCTTTCCAGCTGACAAGCTCATTGTCTTTAACCACTGAGCCGTTATGCCCCCTACAGTAGTAGTAGTAGTAGTAGTAGTAGTAGTAGTAGTAGTTATTTTTTAGTAAGATTGTACTACTCCCTCACATCCCAAGTCTTGCTATGTACTACAGTGCTTGGTGATGGCAGTAGTGGTGAAGTTCCTCAGCAGGATAAGCAAAGAATGCCGTGAGAGCTTTTTGAGAATATATACAATCCAGCCAAGATATAAAGATGATTCTAGCTATCTATGTAAACAAACAAACACCTATATTGGATAGTAGCGATATATAAAGATAATCATTTTATAATGTGTGAGAAACAGAACTGGTAAGTCATGCCTTTATTTTACCAAGAAAACCCCAGGGATGGACAAGAGAAAATGATTGACAATCCTTTGCTGATGATTGGGCCCTCAGGTCAGATGGCACTCAACATGCTACCAAGGACAAGCTGTGGATCTTGCAGAATGTTAATGGTGTTTATGACAGGGCTAGATTAAAGCCTTCAGGATATTCAGTTGCTGATGAGGCTATACAAGAAAAAAAAACTGTAGCTGCAAAGACAGAAACGGGAATATGGAATGTAAGAAGTCTGAAAAGCTTAACACAATTAAAAAAATTGATTTGGCTATCCATCGGCACCTTAGGCATCAACAAATTGAAAAACAGTGGAATTTAACACTTTCAGTCAGAAAATCTTATTTACTGCTCATGAAAAACCAAAAAGGAATGGCATGGCTTTCAAAGACCGGAAGGATACAGCAAAGACAATACTGGTATGTAATGCAGTCAGTAACTGAATGATATCACTTAGTGTCAAGCCGAAGCCAGATTTGCTTAGAGACTTTGGCCTGCCACATTATGCTATATTCTTTCGGGATGTATTCTTGCTGTGGGAATTTGGGAGGGGCTGTTGCATGAGGAGGTAGAGATAGCCATAACAAATTCCTTTTAGATTTTCAAGGTCACCCTTTGTCCAGCACTTGCCCGGAACAAGATGGGAGTGTACGGACCCGTTGGCAGAAGATTAGTGGTCCATGTGACGAACTTGTCGGTGTGGGACAGGGGAATGAACCTTAAACTGGAAGGAGAAACCCTGGGAATTCAGATTTGGGTTTCTCACAGATGTACCAATATGGCTCTAGGAATAAATTGGAACTTTGAGGAAACTTTTGCCTCAGACTCTGATATGAACTTAGATGTTATTTGGAACCCTGACAAGGAGCTAGGAAGTGTGCCTTGTCTGTTCCAGTTCCTGCCCTATGAGATACTGTTCACACTGAAGTTTGGCAAGTCTTTATCCCCTTGGTCTTCCCTAAAGCAAAGAAGAACTAGCTTTTCCCCCCCAAGCACTGGGATAAGAAGACAGGACCGCACATCAGAAGCGGTATATAAATCTTAAGTGCTATTGCTATAATTAGTAAGGCCTGGAGGCTTCGTTAACTTCTAAATTGAACAAAATCAATTTGGATTCCCAGACCATCCAATGCCATCAACCTTGCTATATGTGCCCTGTATTTGCAGGGCAACTACATGTTAAATGTGGAGCCTTTGCATTTTGTCATTTGCTATAAATATGGGGTTTGTTAGATTCTGTATTAAGGTTTTATTGCTGAAACCGTGTGGAGTCACCATGAGTTGGGCTGCCATATACATTTTCATGCTAAGTAAAAAAGACATACTTACATGTTTATATCCCCCTGTATTATATGTAGAAATAACTGAAGGCAAACATACCTAATACAGATCCAAATTCGCGTTCTCGAGCCCAGCACAGCAGTCCCTCTTGTCTCCATGGAAGAGAATGACCACACTGGGCCAGAGAAAGGAAGCTCAGATCTCCTCCCTCATGTTTAATAATAAGACATGGCTGACTAAAAAGAATCATGCAAGAAATTTAAGTTATCACTTTCTCAGCTGGGCTTTCACTAAGAGACAAAGAACAAAATTCAAAATTACTCTAAAGTGATCAATTATTTCCTCATGTGGAATTTCTTGTGTGTTAAGGGAGGAATTTTGCGCAAAACACTTTCCACAATCTGGGCATTTGAATGGTTATTCTCCTATGTGTGACTTCACATGATTTATAAGCGTAGACCTACAACTGAAATCTTTCCCACAATCCGGACATTCATACGGTTTCTCTCCTGTGTGAGTCCTCTTGTGTGAGACCAGGTGGGATCTCTGACTGAACGTTTTCCCACAATCCGGACACTCATACGGTTTCTCTCCTGTGTGAGACCTCTGGTGTATCACCAGGATGGAACTGCAACTGAACCTTTTCCCACAATCTGGACACTCAAATGGTTTTTCTTCTGTGTGAGTCCTCTTGTGTATCGCCAGGGTGGAACTGTGACTGAACCTTTTCCCACAATCTGGACACTCAAATGGTTTTTCTTCTATGTGAGCCAACTTGTGTTTTATCAAGTCGGAATGTCTATGGAAATCTTTCCCGCAATCAGGACATTTATATGGTTTCTCTCCTGTGTGAGTCCTCTTGTGTTCCACCAGGTATAAATTCCGACAGAAACTTTTTCCACAATCCGAACATTCATATGGTTTTTCTCCAGTGTGAGTCCTCTGGTGCATCACCAGGTGCGAATTCTGACAGAAACTTTTCCCACAATCCGAACATTCATATGGTTTTTCTCCAGTGTGAGTCCTCTGGTGTGTCACCAGGTGCGAAATCTGACCAAAGGTTTTCCCACAATCAGAGCATTCATATGGTTTCTCTCCTGTGTGAGTCCTCTGGTGTGTCACCAGGGTTGAATTATTATTGAAACTTTTCCCACAATACAGACACTCATATGGGGTTTCTCCAGTGTGAATCCTCTGGTGTCTCACCAGGTTGGAATTCCGACAGAAACTTTTCCCACAATCCGGACACTCATATGGTTTGTCTCCTGTGTGAGTCCTCTCGTGTATCACCAGGTCAGAATTCCGATGGAAACTTTTCCCACAATAGGGACACTCATATGGTTTGTCTTCTGTGTGAGTCCTCTTCTGTATCACCAGATTGGTGTGCATGCTAAATCTTTTGTCACAATGGGTGCAGTGGTAGAGTTTCTCTTCGGTATTTGACAAAATACCTTTGACAAAACACAAGAGACCTATTCCAAGTAAAGCTTCTGACACACCCCAAACATCTCTATGGCTTTTCACAGACTGATTTGACTTATGTATCAATCACATGTGATCTTCAACAAGTGTTTTTCCCAATATAGACAGTCTGTGGTGATTTTTTAACACTGATATTCTTGGATTGTTGAGGAGGCCAACAATGTTTCTGATCTCTTACCTGGTGGTTGTTTGATTCAAGCTACTCTTTCCTTCCACAAAGGCTTTAGTTAATGCCTACCAGTTTTGCCTATCCACGAAAGCTTTTTCTTCCCACTGACTTCCAGGTATTTTTTTATTTAGAAATTATCTTCCTTGACTTCTCATGTAATATTTCCTTGAGTTCCAGATACTCTTTTTTTCCAGCTGAAAGCTTTGCTCTTATAATGCTCTCCATTGTCTCTCATCAGCTGACGAAGGAGAAAAGTTTTTAGTCTTTCTAGAGGAAGTGGAAGATTTTGATTGATGGCTTCTTTTGCATTTTAAGGCTGCTTCTCGTTGTCTGTTGTCCACAACGCTCCCCTTGGCATCCTCTTTGTCTGTAAAATCCATATTAACCAGTTAGTTTCATTATCGTTCAAAAATGCATGATATGTGAAAGCAGCAGAAATATCCTATATCTTATCATGAGGAAACAAACATCAAAATTCTAGTTTGATCTCTAACATTAATTATGATTCATTTGGCTAGCATATCCAAATATCAACTCAATCACAAAATTCTCTCTTTGGTTTGAGTAAATCACACACAGCGCATTCAGAAAATATTCAAAGTATTCTGATCCCCTTGACTTCTATCGTTGGCGCTCCAGCTCCTACAGTTGTTGGATGAAACGGATTATCTAGACCAGTGGTCCCCAACCGCCGCGCCGCGGACCGGTCCCTGGATCAATTGGTACCGGGCCGCAGGCGGAAGGGAAGAAAGAGCTTGGGAACCCGCATGGAGTCCTCATCGGGGGCCGGGTGGCGTTCCCATCCTCACCCTCGGAGCTCGTTGGAAGGAATCCTTACCTCTTCGCTCCAGCTCTCCGCTTGCCTCCCTCCGTTTTGAAGCAGTCCGAACAAATAACAGGGGATCTTGGCCAGAGCTCAGTCAGCAGAGTCTTGTCCCCCTTCTTCTCTCACCCCATTCTTCCCTGCAACAAACAGGGTGGCTTTCTGGGCTTTGTGGCGGCGGCCTTCTCCCGCGCGTAAAAACTTTGGGGGAGGAAGGCGGCAGCCATTCGTGTTCATTTGGGCTGCATCTTTAAAAGGGCTGCTCAGCAACTTTGGTTTTTTTTGGCGCGCAAGCGATCGGAGGAAAAGCCTCTTCTTTCATTCAGGTCTCCCTTCCCAGCAATGGGATGGAGGGGAGTAGGGGAGAGAGAGAGAGAGAGAGACGCAGGCGGTGCCTCGCTTCGGAAGCTTTTGGGGCCGATGCTTCCCCCTCCTCACTTCCCGCCTTTAAGGCACCTCCGGAACAAGAATTGACTGCACCCGCATAGCAACCAGCCCCTGCAGGTTCGAGGAGAGCGGTTCAAACCACCACCCCCCGGGCCGCAGTAAAATTGTCAAGCGTTGACCGGTCCATGGTGATAAAAAAGTTGGGGACCACTGCTGTAAATCACTTGATTTGTTACACATTTCTGGGTGTCAAATTTGAAAAGCACATTTTCATAAATTCTATATTATCACTAGAATATGTTCTTGAAAATAAAATTTGTTGGAAAATAATGCAATTGAAGAACCAGTTTTGCTGAGACTGGGAAAAGTAAGTTCATATATATGTAGGCCTGGATACATTTTTTGCAGTTTTTTGTGTAATTTTTATCATGCATTCCAAGAGACAGTTAGCGTCTTCGCCCTTCCCCCATTTATCTTCCTTTCTAATTGTCCGTGGCCTCCTTTGCCTGTTCAGATATCTGGCACCCCTAACATCACAAATAGTAACAGATTAGCCAGTGATTCATTACAAAATATGCCAGAGAAAAGAAAGCATTGTATTGTGTGATGTATGAATTATAGGAATCTTTTAATTCTGTTTTTAGTTTGCGTTTTAGAAGTAGGACTAAAGGTATTCAAAGTGTAGCAAGTTTTATTCCCAAACAAAGTTAAAAGTTAGCCGTTCCCTTCCTTTTTTTCCTATTATTTTGGCTTTTTAATCAACACAGTAGGTTTGAGATTTTTTTAAGAATGGATTCCAAAGTTATGAAATCAAAGGAATGAAGGAATTGGGTACAGTTTGACAAAGGCTGGAAGAAGCAGCTCTGGGGATGAGGAGATTTAAATGAACTTGTACAAAACAAACCACATGACACATGTGCAGAAATCAAGGTAGTTTTTAAGACTTGAGCTTTTAGGACACGGATAAGCTTTTTTTCAAGGTTTTGTTTCAAGCTAGGAGTCAGTATGGCCTGTCTTATTCATCTTTGTGTTCTCCCTTGGTTTCTAGAACCTGATGCAGCTAGCTGCTCATTAACAGATCCACCTTGTATCAATGTTATTGATTTTACATCACAGTAATCATTGCAATGTTTGTTTTTGCATAAGCAGAACATATTAATTCTTCTCACAGCAAATCCAGTGAACAACCCTGAGGGCTATAGAAAAAAGAACTGTGGTTTATATAAGTAATAAACCTGATAGATGCTCAGTTATGCTCACATTGGGACTTCATAAGGATTATCATCATGATTCTTCTAGAAATGAATATTAAAATTTTCTTGTTCTGTTTTTCTCTGGGGAACTTTTTCTCACTTGCAGATAAAATAGTGCAAGTGAAAATGGTATTTCTACTTGTATTGCAACCATAAGGTCTTCCTCATATAAAATTTGCTAGGCCTTGTCACTTATTACATCATCATAATAAGCGTATTTTACCTCATTTTCACTGAGTTAGTTTCTTTATCATGTTTTCAGCACTTTACACTCCTGAACAAAACTGGGGAGTGGGATGACTGCTAGACATACCTCCAAGTTCACTGGATGTGTCTATAGGCAAGAAAATCAATTACACAGAGCATATAAATAACTTTGAAGCCTGTCATGTCTACAGAAAGGCAAGAACGTTGTACATTTTAGCACCATCCTAAAGGTGGAAAAAGAAAATCTAAATCTTCATCCTAGTTCAAGAGTATTTGAATTTTGTTTGCAGTGATATATTGCAGTAAATAGCATTGACAGTTTTGTATCAAAACGTTGGTTCAGAATTTCTGTATAGTGAAGGAAGAGTAATACCTGTACTATACTTCCTACAAATTATTTGTTCGACCAAAGACTGCAGAGTTTTTACTTTAGTGATGACAACACCATCTGTGAATGAATTTCAACAATTCTTCTGAGTGAGGGAGCCATTTGTCTCAGACAAATGGTGTTTCTTTCACAATTGTAAATATGTTGGTTCTGGTTATTCTGATTGTCAACCTTCGTTAGACATACGAAACCAATTGGGTAACATTTGGGTTAGTCACTCTCTGTCAGGCCAGCATTCCTCAACAAGGTTGTTGTTGTCGGGAAAAGAGGAGCATTGTGTATGGTTAGCACAACATACAAATATACACACTGTATTTTTATTACAGTCACTAATCAGAATGTTGAGTTGTTCAAAACAGAAGCAGGTAATGATAATAAAGAGAGCCAGTGGCTGATGTAGTGGTTAAGGCACCAGGCTAGAAAACAGGAGACAGTGAATTTTGGTCCTGCCTTAGGCAAGAAACAAGCTAGGTAGCTTTGGGCCAGTCATTCTCAGCCCTAGAAATAAATAAATGGGAAACCACTTCTGAATTCTTGAAAAGAAAATTTATTAGGCTTGTACAGTCAGTCACCAGGAGTCAGCATGCCAGACGGTGATGCTGACACCACCAATAATACTAATAATAATCTCAGATGGTAAATACAAACCAGAGGGAGTCAACAGTAGAGGAAGCTGCATAAATAACCATTGAATAATTTTCATTTCCAAACCAAGGAGACTTTCTGCTGCCTTTTTCTCAGAAAGCACAAAACCCTCTAACTAAAAAAGAAGACGAATTGAAACAATGAATAATTGGACACCTAGAACAACACAGAACAACAGAATAAGGGTACCTACACTGAAGCTTGTTCCAAAGAAATAGCTAGCCCGAATATTAAAAGATGTCAATATTGTAATATCAAATACCAGCTCACTGTAAAACACAATTAATGAATAGCATGGCTGCTGTTACAACTGATTACCTTGCATGCAAAATCAACAAAGAAGAAAAAAATCAAACATTGCGTCACCAAAATGAAAAATCAGGCTGGAAAAAAAGACCACAAATGAGATGCAAGCAACCTAGAATAGATGAAAGGAGGGAAAAACCCTTGAAACAAGAAGACCAAAGAATACCAGATTAAGAGATATCTAAAAACAAAGAAGCAATGGAAATAATAAAGCAGCAAATAACAATAGCTAAGCAGATCAGCAGATACGAAAGTCAAATTGCCCATTTTAGGTAGAATCTCTTAATTTCTACCAATTCATCAATGCAGAAACTACAATGAAACAGTCAACACCTAGCAAAGAGGAAACAGTGGAGTTTTGGGTGCAGCTATGGGACAACCCAAAGTAATACAACAAGAATGCAGCTTGGATAAAGGAGGTAGACAAGATTTTTTTTAAAAGGAAGGAACTGAAAGCACTTTTAATAATAGCAGAACAGTGAAGAAAAGGGCCAGAATTACTCAGCACTAGGTGAAAATGACCTGCATGATTTTTGGTTGAAATGTTTGACTGGTTCACACCCACTCATGGCTTAGCAGTTTAACAACATACAGAAGAAGATGAAATTGAAGATTGGTTAACATATGGGAAAATGTATCTGATAATCCAACAACACAGCCAGTACTAGACAACTACAGGCCAGTTACCAACTTACTAACAACAATCAAATTGCTAACTGGTGGAGTAGCTGATGCAGTCCAACAGCATTTCATTGAATACAAGTTTTTTCCATCTGGGCAGAAAGGAAACTACCCAAATCGCAGAGGAACAAAGGAACAGCTCCTAATTGACAAGATTATTGTAGAAAACTGCAAGAGAAGGAAGAAAAACATGAATGTATCTTGGATTGATTACAAGAAGACATTTGACTCTCTGCCACATGTTTGGATAATCAAGTGCTTAGAAATAACAGGAGTCAGTAGAAACATTAGGAACTTGGTACAAAGATGGCACAATGGAAGACATATTTGCTAGTCAATGGTGATAGACAGGGAGAGGTTAACATCAAGGGACGAATCTTTCAAGAAGATACATTATCACTGCTTTGTTTGTCATTCCACTGATTCTTCTTGTCAGCAATACTGAATAATTCAGACTCTGACTATCAAACATCAAAAACATATCTTAGGTTATCCCACCTCCTTTACATGGACAATCTCAAGCTGTATGGGGAAACACTATCTGAAATGGTATCACTCCTCAACACTGTCCATATATACAGCCAAGACATTGCAAGGGAGTTTGAATGGGACAAGTGATCCACTCTCATCATCAACAGAGGAAAACGAATGAAAACTGAAGGAATCAAGACATCCTTTAGAAATTTAGAAATCTCCTCTCCTCTCCTCTCCTCTCCCATTCCACTCCATTCCATTCCAAACAGGTCTGAATCCCAATTAAAGGATTCCAAATAATGGAAGTGAGAACTGAATACACATAAAAAAACAAAACAAAAACTAAGCTCAATATAGCTGGCATTATTTAAGCATGTGGTAAGACAAGGAGAGCAATAAATGAGTAATAAACGGATGTGGATTGAATACATAAGTGAATCACCAGTGAAGACAGAATTTAAAACAAACATATGAAGGGAGAATGAATGGTTCGAGAGGAAGGAGAAGCTCAAGAAAGTCAGGTCGGATGGAGTTGATGAGATCCTCAAGAAGAGAGAAGTGAGAAAGGACATCCACAAGGTTGTGTGTCAACAGGGTCAAAATGGCAGAGATACTGTAAGCGGACAATAGAAGCTCTGCCTCTTGTTAACCAGAGTTGCAAATATTGTATGTACATAAAGGGGTGGGATACGGCTTCACCCATCAAGTTGTGTCTGACATTTTCCATCACTGACCATCCCCTCCACTGCAGAGACTCTGGGGTAAGATTTAAAGTTTACATTTCATTCTTAAACTTGGGTGAGAAATTAAAAGGACAAAAGGCAACATATACAACAGTTGCATTGAGGTCACGAAAGCGAAAATTATTGGGCAGGATAGAAAGATAACAAGGGGTGTAACAAACAGTATTGATGTAAACTAGATTTAATTAATTTTCCGTATCTCTCCTCCCCCCACCCCACTTTTAATACATGAGTTCTCACTGGTTTTGCTGCACTTTGCATAATGTTGCTTAGCCCAAAAGGAAGAGTATGACGTGTGGATGTGGATGTGTTAGAAGCCACAAATAAATAAATAAATAAATAAATAAAAATAAAAATAAAAATAAAAATAAAAATAAAAATAAAAATAAAAATAAAAATAAATAAATAAATAAATAAATAAATAAATAAATAAATAAATAAATAAATAAATAAATAAACGTACCTGGAGATAATAGACAGCTGGTTGGTCACCTGGCTGCTGTTTGACCAAAGTCATATCTGGCTTCCCACAGCTGCATTTTCTCAGAGCCGTCAAACAAGGCACCATGTGGTGGAGTCTTTCCCATTCAAAATGAAAACATTAAGATTCCTTGTCAGATGGATTAAGGCTTTGCTTTTCAAAAGAGGAATGGAAAAGAACTTTGCCATTGCTTCATTACAGTACTTAATGTCTGTCTGACAGTAATTGTCTGACTCAGAATTTCTTTTACTTGTACATATGAGGTAGACTAAAAGTCAGGCCCCAAACACAATTTGTTATTTAAATTATATCACTTCTTTGGCTGCCATTTTCTTCATTTGACACATGGCACATTTGAACATACTTCAGTACAGTAACGTTTTCTCTGGGGGAAAAAAAAACCTCCTATGATTTTATTTATTTATTATTATTGTTATTTATTTAAGTTTATGGACTCTGGGTGTTGTACAAAACTAGAGAAAACATAAAAAATAACTAAAACATTAATAATTACATAAATATACTAAATCAATAAAATATATCGTGATTGGGCCTGACTTTTGATGTACCCTGTATATCAGGACAGGGAATGTGATGCCCAATGAATGTAATGTGCACGGAAACACCTCTCTAGGAGACCCCCAACCCAACCCGACTGCCTGTCTCACCAGCTTTTTTAAAATATCATTTTAAATTTAAAAAATTAAAAGCTAGAAAAGCTGGCCTCTAGTGACATATCTTGTTTCAGGAATATCTGTGGGCCCGACAAGGCCATTGTTGGGATGATAACTGCTTCCCAGTCTGGTAAATAACTGTCTATTAATTAGGCCTACGTCAGCCATTTTATCGAAGCCAAATAGCCCACCATAGGCATTTTCTGTGTTTATCTCCTGCAGGCTCTCAGAATTCCAGCTGGGCTTTCAGTAGGCTTCCCACTGGCTTACTCCTGCTCCCCAAATTGAATGTAATAAGTAATATATTGTTTATGATAACTGATCAGCACAACCATGCATGACCACAGGGAAGGGGATTGAAACATTGAAGACGGTGCACACCTAAAAATGGTTGAAGCTTGATTACCTGATAATGGCCACTAGCCTGGTTTTTTCGACCTCCTTTGGACAACCCTGAACTCAAACCAGGGGTGGGTTCCTCCCGGTTCAGACCGGCTCGCCTGAACCGGTAGAGACCCGCTGGTGATGTCACGGTCGGTGCCAGTCTGGGGGCACCGTGATCTTTTTTTGAAATTTGTAGCAAATTTTTCCCTGTTTGGATGGCTTCTCCTCTTCCGCTGCTTGAAAAAGGGCCCTCCCGTCAGCCCCTGGGTTATTACTGGCCTTTATTTCTTCTCCCGAAGCACAGCTGATCAGCTCGTCAACTGTGTTTTGGGCTGAATCCTGCTACTGAGCCTGCGCGGAAGCAAAATTGCATGAGGGGACACATGCGCGAAACTTCGCGATGCGAACCAGTGACGAAGGTAAGCGGAACGCACCCCTGACTCAAACCACCAATATTTATATTTATAACTGAAATATAGATAACCCCAATTAGTGGCCCCAGGTCATAAAGCTTAAAGCAAACACTAAATGAAGCCGTCATTATGCTCATGATCTTATTTCAGCTTTCCTTTGCTTTAAAGACCCGTGAAGGTCATAAACGTGGAAATTGGTTGCAAAGATAATTTTTCATCACCGTCCTAAGTGCGTTTCTTAAATAAGGACTTCCTAAGTTTGTTCACCTTCCCCACACACACCCCTTTGCCTCCATCTATTTCAAAGTTGCAACCCTTTGGTGATTGGGATTTTGTCTCTTCCTGAAAACTGAAGCCAGGCAGATAGTTACAAAGTCTCTTGCGCAATATTAAGTCACTTGATTTTACAGGTGGCTAGGGAGGAGTGAGAAAAAGGCTGCTGACCTGTTGTTGTCTTTTGGCAGATCTACTGGGGCTGGAGAGTTAATATTTTACCTGGCTCTAGGAAAAGACTCTTCAAACAAGCTCACAGGAACTTCCACTCCAGAAAAGCCTGTGTAACTAGCTAAATCCTCTTTGCATAGCTGTGGCCAGGTCTCCAGCATTCACAGGGGAGAGGCACTTCCCCCCACCCCACCCCGCATCTTTGTCTTGTGGCTGACCTCTTTTCTCTCCCCCAGTCCTAATGCAGCTTTTACTACCTTTGTTTTTAATTGGATTTTTGTGGTTCTGAATTCTTGAGTCCTCCGGAATTCCATTTTAATAAGCATACTATCCAGCTGCTAGGCATGATTCTAAGGCCAACTGTGGCAGCCTTTCAGGAAAATGCTTTTTTCTTCCGGGAATTTTTTTTTTTTTTGGTAAGAGTGTGTGATGATGGTTTCCTTTCCAGCTGGACTGATACTAAAACAAAGTGCTCTTCTGTCTGTTCCTTCCCTCCCTTCCCCACCCAGTGCTATCTTTATTCAGCCTCATTTCCCAAAAGGTTGACTCATGCTCTTCCAATGTGAAAGTTTCCATTTACATTTTCCGATGTCAGTTTCTGTCTTTCAAGGAAGTACTTTGGAACAAAGGTCTGTTGAGGCATTTACCAACAGGCCAGACTTCTCCAATCTCCCAGCATTCCAAGTATGACTGATTTCGAGTCCTTTTACTTTAAAGATTCTAGCTGTCTACAATTGTGCTGGAAACTTTTAAATTCAGATGGTCTTCCTTCAGTTTGCAAATGAAAAAAAGAAGAAGTGCTCCCCATTCACCTATACCAGTGATGGCGAACCTATAGCACGTGTGCCACAGGTGGCACGCGGAGCCATATTGGAGGGCACGCAAGAGGTTGCCCTCAATCAGCTCCAGTGGCCAGCTGATTTTCGGCCTTGAGGAAGGCCATTTTGCCCTCCGGATGCTTCAGGGAACCTGAAGCCCTGGAGTGCAAATAAACACCTTACCGACAAACTGGAAGTTCGGAAAAAGCATTTCCGGTTTGCCGTTGTGCTGTTTTTTGCACTCCAGAGGGTTCAGGAAGCTTCCCTGAACCCTCCAGAGTGGAAAAAACA
>JANHGD010026613.1:0-14022 GCA_027560375.1 Imantodes cenchoa
AAGGGACTTCCATCTCTGGCCCCCAAAACCAGCATTTTAATTTAAACTACTCTTTGACAAAAAACTAATCCCCCAGGACCCCCCCCCTACCCCCCCCCAGACTATTATGTAATACTACATTCTAGTCTTTATTTCACTATGTATAATCATACATTAATGATATGCCTCACGCCTATTAAACCAGAATTATTATATTAATTATTTATATACAAAACTGGGATTAAACATGTATCTTACCCCCTCATTTTTCAGACGTTCCATGATGAAAAGTTTAACCATTATTAATAACCATGAATATCCCGTTCCAAATGGTGTCCCTTGATTTAGCCACTCCCGTGAAACCCTCTATCCTTCCACTTCAAGGCATGACAGTCCTGCTTCTCACGTCCATAAACTGTAACTCCTCCCTGATTGCCCTTTCCAAGACCACTGGTTACACTCTCAAGGTCTTCTCGATGGCCCGGAACCATCCCTCCCTACTAGCTTTTTCCAAGGCCTTTGGTCGCACCCGTTATATTGGTACATTCTGCCTCATGTTCTTATCACGTATGCTAGATCCACCCCTGGTAGCCTTTTTTTCTCTATCACTTTCACCTGGCACCAGTATGCCCGTTACCGTTCCCCTCACCGGGGTATACCATCTAGTCAAGGTTGAGCTATATTCTTGGCCTGGCATATTCCCTTATGGGATACATTTCCTTAATGCTTGTTAGACATATTTTTTCTCTGCCCCGCAATTCCCACAAAACTTTTATTATAATTTTACCCATGTAAGCACATTTTTTACACCCCAATTTTCGGGGGAAAAAACCAAGCTATGCGACAAAACTACAATAAACCAAAGGTACCCAAAATAAATCAATTTTTTTTTGCACCTCCACTCTTCCCAACCCTCCGTTCTTCAATAATTGATTTTCATAACAAACACGACCCTGAAACCCACAATCCAAATTATTAATAATATTTTTTCCTATGTATACTTTCACACCCGAAATTCATTACTGTTTTTTTTTCTCGGGCTTCAAACACCTGACCCCCCCCCATTTTGAAAATAGTAATTTCCTAGTTAAAAACACAGCTAGCCCTGAAATCCTTTAATAAAATTTTATCGAGGCCATTACTGATAATTTTTCAATGATCAATTTCACACCCAAAATCCTTCACTGTTTTTTCAACAGAATCCGTTGGCCCCCAACCCCCCGTTTTAACAATAGTAAATTTTTATACTAAAATACAGATGTCCCAAAAATTTATAATTAAGGTAGCAAAGTCAGGCAGTGCAATAGGCTTAAAACCTACCCACAGATGTTCAAATCATCTCCTTAATACTAGAAAGTCAAGACTCGAACTTGAACCTAGAAGACCAAAACTTCTTATACTACCAATATAATACCTTCTATAGTAAAGTCAGCTAAATAAGCTATCGGGCCCATACCCCGAAAATGCCAGACGGCCTTTACTAATAAACCCACTATCATGACTAGTAATCTCTACAAGCATCGTAATAAGTACCCTACTTATCACAACAACAACACACTGATTAATAACCTGAGTCTGTTTAGAAATCAACACACTATCAATAACACCAATAATCTCAAAACCCAACCACCCCCGGGCAACAGAAGCAGCAACAAAATACTTCCTCATCCAAACCACAGCCTCCACAACAATACTATTTGCAGCAACAGTAAACGCCATAGACACCTCAAACTGAGAAACCAGCATAATAACAGAACCACTACCATCCACAATCATCACCCTAACCCTCATAATAAAACTAGGAGCGGCACCCCTACATTTCTGACTGCCAGAAGTCTCACAAGGATCAACCACACTAACCACCATAGTAATTTTAACATGACAAAAAATTGCCCCATTAACAGTATTACTAACCATAAACAAAACAAACCAAACACTCCTATTAACATCAGCAATCCTATCAATTATCACCGGGGGGTTGGGAAGCCTTAACCAAACACACTTACGAAAACTAATAGCCTTCTCATCCATCGCCCATACAGGGTGAATCATAAGCACCATAACTATTGCACCAAACATTTCCACACTCACCTTCATAATCTACATCACAACCACCATCCCAATCCTAATAACCATAAACCTTACATCTATATCAACAATCAAAGACTTAGCAAACATATGAACACACACCCCACACCTTATTACAGTAATTACACTAACAACACTATCGCTAGGGGGCTTACCTCCACTAACAGGATTCATACCTAAATGACTCATCCTAAACAAAATAATCACAATAAACATGACAATAGAAGCCACTATAATAGCTATAAGCTCCCTACTAAGTCTATACGTATACATTCGCCTAATCTACATGTCATCAATAACAGCCCCACCACAAACCACCATCACAACAATAATATGACGCCTCCCACAAAAAAAACACACAATCCTAACACCCCTCCTAACAACAACCTCAACACTAATTCTACCACTATCACCAAACATCTAGAAACTTAAGTTATATAAACTAGAGGCCTTCAAAGCCCCAAAAAAAGGCTTTCCCTTTAGTTTCTGATAGAACTTGCGGCCTAACCACTTCCTCTGATTGCAACACAGATATTTTAACTAAACTAAAGCTCTGGGTTAGTGGGCCTCGATCCCACATAAAACTAATTAACAGCTAGTCATCCAAGCCGGCGGACTTTAACCCAGCTTTCTCCGTTTTTGTTAGGGTCCGGAAAAAACGGAGAAACCCCGGGCAGAAGCCGTCTTCAGGTCTGCAGCCTGACATGTAACACACCTCGAGGTCTGACAGCAAGGACTCTCCTGTTTGTAGATTTACAGTCTACCGCTTACTCAGCCATACTGCCTGTGTATATTACTCGTTGACTATTCTCAACAAACCACAAAGACATCGGAACCCTATACCTAATTTTCGGAGTGTGATCAGGACTAGTCGGAGCTTGCCTAAGCATCTTAATACGAATAGAGCTCACCCAGCCGGGCTCTTTATTCGGGAGTGATCAGATCTTTAATGTTCTAGTAACAGCCCATGCATTCATCATAATCTTCTTTATAGTAATACCTATTATGATTGGGGGATTTGGCAACTGACTAATCCCACTAATAATCGGGGCCCCAGACATAGCCTTCCCCCGAATAAACAACATAAGTTTCTGACTTCTCCCTCCTGCCCTAATCCTTCTTCTATCATCATCCTATGTAGAGGCTGGCGCCGGAACAGGATGAACAGTGTACCCGCCACTATCAGGAAACCTGGTACACTCTGGACCTTCAGTTGATCTGGCTATCTTCTCACTACACCTAGCAGGAGCATCTTCAATCCTGGGAGCAATCAATTTTATCACCACATGCATCAACATAAAACCTAAATCAATGCCAATATTTAATATACCCTTGTTCGTATGATCAGTAATAATTACCGCAATCATACTACTACTAGCCCTACCAGTATTAGCAGCAGCAATCACAATACTACTAACCGACCGAAACCTTAACACATCCTTCTTCGACCCCTCCGGAGGGGGGGACCCAGTCTTATTTCAACACCTGTTCTGATTCTTTGGTCATCCAGAAGTATACATCCTGATTCTACCAGGATTCGGAATTATCTCTACTATTATCACATTCTATACAGGAAAAAAAAACACATTCGGCTACACAAGCATAATCTGAGCTATAATATCAATCGCAATTCTAGGGTTCGTAGTATGGGCCCACCATATGTTCACCGTAGGGCTAGACATCGACAGTCGCGCTTACTTCACCGCAGCAACTATAATTATCGCTATCCCAACAGGAATTAAAGTCTTCGGGTGACTAGCCACGCTGGCAGGCGGCCAAATTAAGTGACAAACACCAATCTACTGAGCCCTTGGCTTCATCTTTTTATTCACAGTTGGTGGAATAACTGGGATCATCCTAGCAAACTCATCGTTGGACATCGTCCTACATGACACCTACTACGTGGTAGCACACTTCCACTATGTACTATCAATAGGGGCCGTGTTTGCTATCATGGGGGGCCTAACCCACTGATTCCCCCTATTCACAGGGTACACCCTAAACCAAACTCTCACCAAAGCCCAATTCTGAGTGATGTTTACCGGAGTAAACATAACTTTCTTCCCACAACATTTTCTTGGATTATCCGGCATACCACGCCGATACTCTGACTTCCCAGACGCCTTCACCATGTGAAACACAGTTTCATCTATTGGATCCACCATCTCCCTAATCGCAGTACTTATATCCCTGTTCATCGTTTGAGAAGCACTGACATGCAAACGAAAAGCCCAAATACAATTCGGAAAAAAAACCCATGTAGAGTGATTCTACATACTAAACAACTCATACGCACCAATCCGAGAATTCATACCAAGCATAAAATGACCATGACCCGAGAAAAGGTGGTACACACCACCATCTGATGATTTCAAGTCAACCGCATACTCATGCTCTCTTCCCGAGAACCTAGTAAAAACATATTACATGGCTTTGTCATAGCCAAGTTACAGCCACTGTGGTCCTCACATGCCATACGCATCCCAACTCTCCCTACAAGAAGCCACAGGACCAGCAATAGAAGAGGTTATCTTCCTACACGACCACGTCCTACTCCTTACACTACTCATATCCATCGTTAGCCTCATATTTTCTGTAACAGCAACCACAACAGCACTAACCCACAACGACCCGTCAGAAGAAGCCGAACAGCTTGAAGCTGCATGAACAATAGCCCCAATCATAATCTTAATCCTAACAGCCCTACCATCAGTACGATCCCTCTATCTTATAGAAGAAGTATTTGATCCATACCTGACCATCAAAACAACTGGCCACCAATGATATTGAAATTATGAATACTCTGATAAAACTAAAATCTCATTCGACTCATATATAGTTCAAACCCAAGACCTGAAAAACGGCTCACCACGCCTTCTCGAAGTAGACCACCGAATAGTCCTCCCAGCAGGATTACAAGCCCGAATCATTGTAACAGCAGAAGATGTACTACACTCATGAACCATCCCATCCCTTGGAATCAAAGTAGACGCTGTCCCAGGACGACTCAACCAAATCCCGCTAACCACCTCCCGAACAGGAATCTTCTTCGGTCAGTGCTCAGAGATCTGCGGAGCCAACCATAGCTTCATACCAATCGCCATAGAAGCAATCCCCCTAAACCACTTCGAATCATGACTATCTTCAGAGCTATCACTGAGAAGCTTTTATAGCATCAGCCTTTTAAGCCGAAGAAGAAACCACATTTCCTCAGTGACCTATGACACAACTAGATACCATCTACACATTCACAATCTACCTTTGAACCTGATTCACACTAGGCCTAATCATACAAACAGTAAAGAACATCACTATCACCAAAGCACCAAATAACCAACACACAAACACCAAAAACCACACACCAACCCTACCATGAACATAAACATATTTGAACAATTCTCAAGCCCAGAACTTCTTTCAACACCAACAATTTTTCTATCCATACTAATACCAACCATGCTCATTTACCACAAACCAAAACTTCTAGGAAACCGCATATCAACCACCCTAACCATGGCACTAAAAACCATCATAAAAAACATAACAAACCAACTAACCATAAAAGGACAAAAATGATGCCAAGTCCTAACCAGCCTAATACTATTAATCATCACATCTAACCTCCTGGGACTCCTCCCATACACATTCACAACAACATCCCAATTATCAACAAACATATCACTAGCTCTCCCACTATGAATAGCTACAGTGATTACAGGCATCACCAAAAAACCATCAAAAACACTAGCCCATATACTACCAGAAGGGTCACCAACCCCACTGATCCCATTTATAATCATTATCGAAACCATCAGCCTAATAATACGCCCATTAGCATTGGGGGTCCGACTCACAGCAAACATCACAGCAGGCCACCTATTAATAACAATAGTTAGCTCAGCCAGCCTATCTTTAATTAACACCAGCATTACCATAAGCCTACTATCATTCACCCTACTAACCCTCCTTACAATCCTAGAACTAGCAGTTGCCTGCATCCAAGCATACGTATTCGTACTACTAATCATCTTGTACCTACAAGAAAACACATAATGACTCACCAACTTCACCAGTATCACCTAGTTGACCCAAGCCCATGGCCCCTAACAGGAGCCATGGGCTCTTTGCTTATAGCCTCAGGACTAGCCATCTGATTTCACACAACATCTACTACAGTATTAAAACTAGGTCTCCTCACAACAACACTCACCTTGGCCCAATGATGACGTGATGTCGTACGAGAAAGTACCTACCAAGGACACCACACAGATGGGGTACAAAAAAACATACGGTACGGAATAATCCTATTTATTACCTCTGAAGTTTTCTTCTTCCTGGGGTTCTTCTGAACACTATACCATGTCAGCCTAGTCCCAACACCAGAACTGGGGGCAGAATGACCACCAACAGGCATCAACCCACTAAACCCAATAGAAGTACCACTTCTTAATACAGCAGTCCTCCTATCATCCGGAGCAACAATCACATGATCCCACCACACAATAATAAAAGGCAATAAAAAAGAAGCCACCCAAGCACTAATACTAACCATCGCCCTGGGTATTTACTTCACAGCCCTACAACTATCAGAATACAAAGAAACCACATTTACCATCTCAGACAGCGTGTACGGGTCACTATTCTTCGTAGCAACAGGATTCCACGGCCTACATGTCATAATCGGAACATCTTTCCTAGTCATCTGCATAGTACGTTTAATTCTCTCACACTTTACAACAACACACCACTTTGGCTACGAAGCTGCAATCTGATATTGACATTTCGTAGATATCGTGTGACTATTCCTATATATTTCAGTATATTGATGAGGATCTTATTTCTTTAGTATAATAGTACTAATGCCCTCCAAGCATTAAGTCCCACACAGGGAAGAAATAATTAACCTAACCAACATAATCCTACTTTCAATACTTACCTCAACCCTCCTATACACAATCAACAAAAACGCACCAACAAAGCCAGATATCAATAAACTATCGCCATACGAGTGCGGTTTTGATCCCCTAGGCAATGCCCGAACACCGGTCTCCATCCAATTCTTCCTAGTAGCTATCCTATTTATCCTGTTTGACCTAGAAATCGTTCTCCTACTTCCAATCCCGTGAAGCACAAACACCAACCCACCAAACACCACAACAACACTAATCACAACCCTGCTTGCTATCCTAACCCTGGGCCTAATCTACGAGTGACTACAAGGCGGACTAGAATGAACAGAGTGTTGGGGAAGTCTATTCAGACACCTGGTTTCGACCCAGGAGAACTTACCACATAAGCCCCAATAATGGAACTAATCAAAACCTCAATCTACACAGCCTTCATCATCTCCCTAATAAGCCTATCAACACAAAACAAACATCTTATACTAGCCCTAATGTGCCTAGAAACAATAATACTCCTCCTTTTCATAATACTAGTGATATTTACCTCCTCCTCACTAACACTCTCACAAACCCCGATACCAATCATCCTACTCACCATTTCCGTCTGCGGTGCAGCCGTAGGACTTAGTCTAGTAGTAGCAATCACACGAACTCGTGGAAGTGACTTCCTTAAAAACCTCAACCTTCTATAAATGCTAAAACTAATTATAACCACCATAATACTAATCATAACAACCATAACCGTCAAACCAAAAATACTATACCAAACAACCACCTCCTACTCATTCTTACTTGCACTAATCAGCCTAAACATAATCACACCCAAATCAAGCACACACCTACTAGTAGACCACATTTCAGCCCCCCTACTCGTACTCTCATTCTGACTCCTACCACTAACAATTCTAGCAAGCCAATACACAATATCCAAAGAACCCATACAACGACAACGAACATTCCTATCAACACTAATCTTCCTTCAACTGACAATCTCATTAACATTCATAGCACACACCCTAACCATAATATACATCATATTTGAAGCCACCCTAATCCCAACCCTCATTATCATCACCCGGTGGGGCCAACAAGCTGAACGACTAACAGCAGGGACATACTTCATGCTATATACACTAACAACATCCATACCCCTGCTGACAGCAATCCTATTCCTCAACAACAAATCACACACCTCAACAATATTTACACAAATCACACAACCAATAAACCACTGACCCAGCCTAATACTATGACTAGCCTGCCTAACTGCCTTCCTGACAAAAATACCTATCTATGGTCTCCACCTTTGACTACCAAAAGCTCACGTAGAAGCCCCAATTGCTGGCTCCATAGTCTTAGCTGCAATCCTACTTAAACTCGGAGGGTACGGAATCATCCGGATATCTCAAATCTTACCCACTATAAAAACAGAAATATACCTACCATTTATAGTCCTATCACTATGAGGAGCCACTCTAGCCAGCCTAACCTGCCTGCAACAAACAGACCTTAAATCATTAATCGCATACTCATCTATCAGCCACATAGGTCTAGTAATCGCAGCTGTATCAATCCAAACACAATGAAGCCTATCAGGCGCAATAGCACTAATAATCGCCCATGGGTTCACATCATCAGCACTATTTTGCCTAGCAAACACCACATATGAACGAACACAAACCCGCATTCTAATTCTTACACGAGGATTCCACAACATCCTTCCAACAACAACAGTCTGATGACTCCTATCCAACCTAATAAACATTGCAACCCCGCCAAGCATAAACTTCACAGGAGAACTACTAATTGCATCCTCCATATTCAACTGATGCCCAACCACCATAATTCTTTTCGGACTACTAATACTTACTACAGCCTCCTACTCACTTCACATATTCTCAGCAACACAAATAAACACACCGATAATTAATTCACCAACACAACCCACCCACACACGAGAACACCTGATCATATTCCTTCACATTACCCCACTAGCACTTATCTCACTAAAACCAGAACTAGTAATAAGGTGTGCGTAATTTAAACAAAAATGTCAAGCTGTGACCCTGACAATAGGACATATCCTCACACACCGAGAGGGACCAAGGAACTGCTAACCCCATAAACTGGGCACACCACCCGGCCCTCTCTACTAAAGGATAATAGTTATTCCATTGGTCTTAGGAACCAAAACTCTTGGCGCAAATCCAAGTGGTAGAACATGAACCAAATTACCCCAACAATTACCATAACAATCTTCCTAATACTAATCATAACTACTATCCAACCATCAAACACCAAAAACAAGCTAATACTTATGCTCCTAATCAGCCTCCTACCACTCAACCCACTACTAAAAAACAACAGTGAACTAACACTAACTACAACCACACTAATCCACACAACAACAGAAAATATCTACATTTCCTTCACAATAGACACACTATCAACTTTATTCATACCAATCTCAATCTTCATCACCTGATCAATTACAGAATTTTCTTTATGATACATAAACGAAGACCCAAAAATCAACAAATTCATCAAATACTTGATAACTTTCCTAATCGCTATAATCACAATCATCACAGCCAACAACATATACCAACTACTAATTGGCTGAGAAGCTGTAGGAATCATATCATTTCTACTAATCGGCTGATGAAGCGGACGATCAAACGCCAACACGGCAGCCCTCCAGGCCATCATCTACAACCGAATTGGAGACATCGGACTAATCATTACAATCACATGGCTAATATCATCATCATCAATTAATATACAAGAACTCTTAGCCACCGACAAAACAAGCATCATCCCAATAATCGGTCTACTAGCCGCAGCCACAGGAAAATCTGCACAATTCGGCCTCCACCCGTGACTCCCTTCTGCTATAGAAGGCCCAACCCCGGTATCAGCCCTACTACACTCCAGCACAATAGTCGTAGCAGGCGTATTCCTATTAATCCGCCTCAACCCAACCATACAAAACATCAATACCCTATGCCTAACCCTGGGGGCCACTACAACCACATTCGCCGCCGCCTCAGCAATCACGCACCTAGATGTCAAAAAAATCATTGCGCTCTCCACAACAAGCCAACTAGGACTAATAATAACTATAATTGGCCTCAACCAACCAACCCTAGCATTCCTTCACATGATCACCCACTCTTTTTTCAAAGCCCTACTCTTCCTGTGCTCCGGAACACTAATCCACAACCTCAATAACGAACAAGATGTACGAATAATAGGGGGCCTACTAAAAACTACCCCAATAACATCATCATTCCTAATTATCGCCAACCTCTCACTCATAGGAATACCATTTCTCTCCGGATTCTACTCAAAAGATACAATCATCGAAACCATAACCAATTCACACACTAACTCATGAACCATAACAATCACACTACTAGCCACCACCATATCTGCAACATACAGCACAAAAATTATCATCACAACACTCACGGGATACCCACGAACTAAACACAACACCAACACAGAGACAAAAAACACAATAAACCCACTTATACGACTAACCATAGCATCAATCACAATCGGCACCATAACAAAACTGTCAACCCTACAAAACACAACAATAACAACCATACCAAAATCAATCAAACTAATAGCACTCGGAGCCACACTAACCGGAGTTTTTCTATCAAAAGACATGACAAACACATCCAGCCAACTAACACCCAAAAACCCAATAACAGCCTACACATTCTTCAACCAAATAGCCTTCTTTAACCTCCCACACCGAGCTATAACCATAAACACACTAAAAATAAGCCAACAAATCTCAACAGAATTAATCGACCTATGAGCTTTAGAAAGCTGAGGACCAAAAGGCTTATCAAACACAATCAAACCCATAATCCACTTAATAACACAACAAAAAAACATAATCAAAAACCACCTAACAATATTCACAATTTCCTTAACTACAGTAACAATCCTCCTACAAACCTAAAAGGACGCAAACCACCCAAACGAGTCCAACTAAGAATTACCAAAACAGAGAACAACACCACCAACAACCCCCAAGAACAAACCAACAAACCAACCCCACCATTAAAATAAAATACCCCACCACCATTTACCTCTAAACACAACAAATCCTCCCAATTCAAACACACAAACAAACCACCGACCCGACCAACACAAACAAATAACAAACAAACAATCAACCCAGAGATAAAAAACGCTACCAAATACTTATACCCACCAACCTTATAAACATCAGACTTATCCTTCTCAACACTAACACAATAACCAAAAACCACCACCAACCCACCAAGATACACAATGTACATCACCAAGGCAGCAAACGTACGACCAAAGACAACCATTAATACACAACAAAAAAAAGACACACCCATAAGAGAAATAACCCCATGATATGGAACAAAAGATACACCTAGAGCCAAAACACCAAAAACCAAGAACACTAGAATAATACCAAATAAATAATTTATTAAAAACATTGTTCTTGCTCTACCAGAGTCCTGAGGCCTGAAAAACCACCGTTGTTAATCAACTACAAAAACATGCCCAACCAGCACACACTAATATCATTCAACCTCCTCCCTGTAGGACTAAACATCTCAACATGGTGGAATTTCGGGTCAATACTACTAACATGCCTAGCACTACAAATTACAACCGGGTTTTTCCTGGCAATCCACTACACAGCTGATGTAAACCTAGCATTCTCATCAATTGTGCACATCACACGAGATGTCCCACAAGGATGAATAATACAAAACGCCCACGCAATCGGAGCATCCATGTTCTTCATCTGCATCTACATTCACATCGCCCGTGGGCTTTACTACGGCTCCTATATAAATAAAGAAGTCTGATTATCAGGAACAATCTTACTCATCACCCTCATAGCAACAGCATTCTTCGGATATGTCCTACCATGAGGACAAATATCATTTTGAGCCGCAACAGTAATCACCAACCTGCTAACTGCTATCCCATACATCGGCACAACAATAACAACCTGACTATGAGGCGGGTTCTCAATCAACAACCCAACACTCACCCGATTTTTCGCCCTGCACTTCATCCTACCATTCATCATCACCACAATAACATCAATCCACATTATACTCCTACACAACGAAGGATCCAACAACCCACTAGGAACTAACTCAGACATCGACAAAATCCCATTCCACCCCTACCACACATACAAAGACACACTAATACTTTCAATCATAATCACCACACTACTTATCATCATATCATTCTTCCCAAACCTGCTTAACGACCCAGAAAACTTCTCCAAAGCTAACCCAATGATCACCCCACAACACATTAAACCAGAATGATACTTCCTATTCGCATACAGTATTCTACGATCAATCCCAAATAAACTGGGCGGAACACTAGCCCTACTGATATCCATCATTATCCTAGCCACAACCCCATTCACCCACACATCACACATTCGATCCATGACCTTCCGCCCAATAGCACAACTTATATTTTGAACCATAATCGCAACATTCATTATTATAACATGAGCAGCTACTAAACCTGTAGAACCACCATTCACCTCCATCGGACAAACAACCTCAATCCTATACTTTATATTTTTTATTACAAACCCACTCATTGGGTGAACCGAAAACAAAATCATATTCCAGTGCTCCAGTAGCTTAACCTAAAGCATTGTTCTTGTAAACCAAAGACGGGGTACTCCCCCCTTGAGCCATCAAAAAGGGACTTCCATCTCTGGCCCCCAAAACCAGTATTTTACTCTTAAACTACTCTTTGAAAAAAAAGCTCTCCTAGGACCCCCCCCTCCCCCCCCCACCAACTTTCACCCGATTCCGCCTATATATGTACTACCTTCTGTGTAGTATTTATTTCACTATGTATAATTATACATTAATGATTTGCCTCACGCCTATTAAACCAGAATTATATTAATAATTATTTGTACACAAAAGTGGCATCTACCATATGATTTCCTCCCTCATTTCTAATATGTCCATGATAAAATGAATATTTATTATTGGTAACCATGAATATCCAGTTCCAAGTGGTGTCCCGTGATCTAGCCAAGCCCGAGAAATCCCCTATCCTTCCAATAATCGCATGGCAGTCCCGCTTCTCACGTCCATGTATTGTAACTCCTCCCTTTATGTACTTTCCAAGGCCGCTGGTTACACCTTCAAGGTCATCTCAATGGTCCGGAACCACCCCGCCCTACTTGCTCTTTCCAAGGCCTTTGGTCGCACCCTTTATATTGGTACATATCACCTCATGTTCTTATCAGCTATGCCTGTTCCACCCCTGGTAGCCTTTTTATCTCTATCACTTTCATCTGGCACTCACTTGCCCGTTACCGGTACCCCTCACCGGGGCAGACACTCTAGTCCGGGTGGAGCTATGTTCTTGGCCTGGCATATTCCCTATATGGATACATTCCCTGAATGATTGTAAGACATATTTTAGACACCGACTTAAATTCCCTACTTTCCAAATTACTATAAGTTCGCCCCAGTTGACCATTTTTAACAACACTGATTTTCAGAATTTTGAAATCTTGATCTAGAAACAATCTATAGTAACCATGGTACTTCCCACAAACCTGTACAAATTCTCTACTAAAGAAATTTCCCACACTAAATTTTACCAAAATAGACCCGTTTTAGAAACAAAACCAACATCCCAAAAAACCAACCGTTACCACCAGAAAAAACCACTTTAACACTACAACAGAGATAATATGCATGGGTGTAGATATAACATTTTCCCATTAATTATTCCTCCCACATAACAGTGGCAAATCCTCCCTTAATTATAGCCAACCCTTTTATTCCATATAATAAATTTAACAGCCTTATTGGACGCCCTAAAACAAATTAGAGCAATACTATTAAAATATCAGTCACAAAACCCACTCACCTGAGATTTAATATTTCATCTCTAAATTTAAATTCAATTCCAATTATTCCTCCCACATAACAGTGGCAAATCCTCCCTTAATTATAGCCAACCCTTTTATTCCATATAATAAATTTAA